>ML789447.1:261269-283926 GCA_009831015.1 Picea engelmannii
AGGGTACTTGAATGGAATGAATAGCCACATATCATAGCCGAGTTGGTACCTAAATGGAATGGATAGCCATATATCAATTTTGAGTTTAACTTACTTCATTTGTGTGAAAAATGTTCGCAAAATATTTTTAAATAATAATGTAAACTTTAATTTTTTAATAATGTATGAGTTTAATTTTTTTAAATAATAATATGTAAAATTTATATATATATATATATATATATATATATATATAAACTTCATAGATGCATCTTTATAAAAATTAAATAAAATCGAAAAAAAAAACCCATTGCGAATGGATAACACAAGGACTCAACATAAGGATCTAAAGAGACTCAACACACTTATGAGGTAGGCTGGAAAACCTTTTCAACCAGAGACAATATTCAGATCTTCACTGTTGCAACAGATGTAGTCATGTCTGAAAAGCTTGCAGGTACTTGCAATTCAATCAGCTCGTCAGTTAACGGGTTTAACACATAACAAACCAGATGATGAGAATTGATCCAAGTTTTAGTAACAAAAATATAGCCGCTCCACTCTACAGTTTGCATAGGTGCACCACAAAATGTTATAGGAAAAATAGTTTCAAAAAGCCAATCATTTTTCTCAACATCATATTTCATCAATTGTGTTCCATTGAGTGTATACAAGTTCCCAGAAGCAACTATGGAGGACAACTTGAACAATGCCCCAATTATGTGATAAATCCTGCAAACGTGTTGTCTAACTAGAAATCTACTGTGCGCCTAAATTTATTATAAACTTGTTGTAACTGCACGATATCCACAAAATTCCATTCTAGTTGTCTGATTTGATTTTTTTGTTGTTTGTCTTTCAACCTCAATATCCATTCCTACAACACATGCGGGAAATCACAGAAAAATACTTCATGCAAGTCGCTAAATGCGTACTTGTCCAAATATTTGTGCGGTGTTATTTTAGGGTTTTTTTTTATCTTTATGTGCAAATTCCATCTCCTTTGTTGTCAACCAGCTCTTGATCTCTACCTTTGTTGGGTTCCATGGTCTAAACATACCCTTATATATTCTCATTCCTTTAGCGTTTCCTCCCCATATATGACATTATTTTCACAATTGTTCAGCAGATCTCATTCACTCAAATACATTATGTTACAACCAGAAACAAAACCATTTTTTGGTTGTCTATTTCCTCTAACTACCATTCTTGGGCTGACCCAGGTTCAAATCTACTATGGTTTCCAACAAAACCCCCTAAAACTATCGGCCCTCCTCGTAAACCAAAAGGAAGCACAACACACAGAATGCAGTGCACAGTCTCACCTGAGATAGTTCTTATGGGTGGTTGCAATGCTCATGTTATTGCATCCTAAGAATGAGTGGGGATATGGGATTACACTATGTGATCTTAATTTGTTATTCTAACATTCGACTAATATTGAATATTCTGTCATTCTTATTCATGCATGTAAAATAGTATATTTAACTAAGTCATTTATGCATTTGTCAACATCTAATCATTGAAAGTAAAGGAAATACACAATATTCAATCACATAACACATGATCTATCGTGGTTCATTGTAATGTCCCTGACCACCAATAGGGTGGGAAAATCTACTTCTTGGACATTTCACTTAGCTCTGATACCATTTTTGTAACTTTATATGCACACATATCTAACACAATTAACAGTTACAACATTTTGTTCATGCCACTTATTCATGCGGAAATAATCATTAAAACATACTGACAATATATTCCAAAAATACATAGATCAATGCGGAAATAATAGTAAGCCTACACAAACAACATAGATGATATATCTAGGCATTACTCATCAAGTTATAAAACATGTACAATTACAAAACATACAATTAACCGAGATTTGGCACTTATCTTTTAATAGATGAACATCAAATTGCGTGCAAACCTTCCATGAACCTCCTATTCTTAGACCACACTACTCATCATGCTCAAAAGTGGGTCACCCCGAGCTGGGACTAAACTCCACTGGGAAAGGGATTCCTATGCTTGGCAAGGGCAACAAGAAAGTTGCACAACTCAACAGGAAGAATTATTTCCCAGGGCCAACTCACACTAACAACCTACAACCTCTCATCCCCCACATACCTATCCCACCCTAGGAAGTGTGCCCCTTCTCTGCTCCATAGTCCTTCGGTCACCCCACTTCACTTCCAGGGCTTCAATAACAGGTCAGATAGGAATTCTACAAGAATTATAGCTACGGTTGGTCTCCCTTTCGGAAATCACTTCCCCAACAACCTCTGTCACCTGGAGAGAGTTTCTTTCAAGCCTAACAACCTGCTTCTTTATTCCACAGGCTTGAAAACCTACCTCTTCAAACCACAGGAATGATAACCTTGTTCTTCAGTCTAGTTTCTAAGTCAATTCCTGAAAAGGTGATGGAAACAACAAAACTCAGTAAGAGGAGACAATGGCAGCAAGCCACACATAGTTAAGGAACTGTATGGGATGAAATATCCAACAGTTATGACACAACATGACTCAAACAGTTATAGGGTGCATTCTTGTTCAAAGTTTGATGATTGAGATGATGGTGGATCAGTACGTAAGTCAATGGTGAATCGGGTAGGGTGAAAAAATTCCAGAGAATATTCAACGTTGTGAGAATGGTGAGGAGGATGAACCCCTAAAGAGTTGGCTTTCCCCGGTATAAAATGCATGTGCCCAGGTTGACACATGTCTTCCTAAAGCAGCATGAGTTCCACTTAGCACTCGTTCCCTTTCAAGGAGCTTAGGACGACATTGATCATATCCACCTTAGCCTTTAGGAAATAATAATAAAATATTATTGCCTTAGAGGTAATCCCTCTATATTAGACCCTAGGCCTAGACACTTATCCCCCTACCTTACCCTACCTAGTGGAGTTTAGTCCCCCATAACTCTTTCTTCATGGTAGGTCTACACACAATAGTGTAATTTTATTAATGATATGTGTATTTACATATACAAAATAAGGCTCATGGCCTTAAGCATCCAGGCTCTCCAGCCTAATAAACATGTAAGTAGTCATCTTATAAACACTTGTCTCACTAGCCTATAGACATAATTACAATTTAGCAAGGGCTCGGACTTGGGATGTTACAATCCCATCCCCTTGTTTTTTCACCATCCTCAGTGCAACTTACTTACACAACAACAAAAATATTTCCAAAATATTCAAAAAGATGCAGGTACTCTACCTACATAGCATCTTCATGCTCCAATGTTGCATTCTCAGGGCCGTACCAGGTCCATTGAACTTTTACAATCCCTATGGATCGATTACGGAGTTTCTTTCTTTTTTGATCCAGTATACGCATCAGATGCACCTGAAAAGCGCTTTCCTGCTCCACTTGAAACACATTCCAATCAATAACATGATTAGCATCAGGTACATATTTCTTAAGAAATGACACATGAAATACATTATGTATAGACACGCATGCAGCAAATGCAAGCCTATATGATACTGGACCAATCCTCTTTAGGATTTCAAATGACCCACAATACTGAGCTACCAACTTTGAACAATTTTCCAACTTTAGGGAACTTTTGTTGGCCTTCATTCTCAGGAATACATGATCCCCTACTTTAAATTTCCTATGATTTATGTTCTTATCAGCATAACTTTTCTTCCTGACTTGCGCAGGCTTCAAATTCTTCTTAATATTCAAAATTTGTTCTTCCATTTCCTTGAGCACCTCTGGCCCAACCACTACCCTATCAGCTGGGTTGTCCCATCTTATTGGGGTGTTACACTTTCTTCCATAAAGTGCTTCAAATGGGCTCATCTTCAGGGATGCTTGATACCCATTGTTGTAGGAAAATTCTACCAAGTGTAGATAATATTCCCATTTAGATGGTTTCTCCATCACATACATTCTTAGCATATCTTCTATCACGTGGTTCACCCTCTTTGTTTGCCCATGAGACTCAGGATGATAAGCAGTGTTGAAGTTCATATTCGTTCCAAACCCTTTCAATAACCCCTTCTAGAACTTTGATGTAAACTTCGGGTCTCTGTTAGACACAATTGTCTTGGGCATTCCATGCAACTTTTCTACTTCCTTCATATAAATATCAACAACATTATTTGATTTATGAGTATTCTTCATAGGAATGAAATGGGCAACTTTAGTAAGCTTTTCCACCGCTACCATGATTGTATCATGCATCTTGCTTGTTCTGGGAAATCCCATGATGAAATACATTGTTACCACTTCCCATTTCCACTCAGGAATGGGTAATGGTTGTAGTAACCCATCCGAGTGTCTATGATCAGCCTTGACCCTTTGAAATTCCAAGCATTTAGCAATAAAATCAGCAATCTCCCTCTTGATGCCTAGCCAATAATATTGGCTTTTGACTGCTGAAATTTTTTTTCTGATATCCTGGGTGTCCTGCATAAGGTACATTGTGCATTTCTTTTAAAATCACACTCCTCAATTCAGAAGAGTTGGGTACATAAAATATGTTTATGTACAGGAGGATTCCATCAATTCCCAATTCATAATCCTCAACCTTCTGTTGCATTTTACCTTGCTGCAATTTTGTTACTAATTCCATGTACTACAAATCTGATTTTGCAACCTCTACAAATCTGTCTTTCAAATCTGATTGGTACATGATAATGGTTGTAGCATGCAACTCATGCACTCTTCTATTGAGTGCATCAGCCCCTTTGTTCTCTTTCCCCTCGATATTGTTTATATCAAAGTCATATTCACTGAGAAACTCTAACCATCTTCTTTTCCTGTCATTTAGAGTTGGTTTATAAAACAAATACTTCATACCATTATGGTTTGTCCTGAGCTCAAACCTATTTCCCATGAGGTAGTGCCTACACTTCTTCAAGGCATTCACTATGGCTACTAACTCCAAATCATGAGTGGCATAGAGCCTTTCATGCTCCTTCAACTTCCTTGATTCATAACATACAAAAAACCCATTTTGACTGAGGACTCCACCCAGTCCTTCTTAAAATGCATATGTGCATACAATGAAGTCTTCATTTGGGTCTACAATCCTCATAATCGGAGCACTGGTTAACAATTGCTTCAATTGTTGGAAGCTTCTTTCACATTCTTCTTTCCATTGAAATTTCTTCCCCTTCCTTTGCAAGGAAGTGATGGGGTGAGCTATTCTTGAAAACCTTACAATGAACCTTTTTTAATAGCCATCTAGACCCATGAAGGATCTGAATTCTATTAGATTATTTGGCATTGACCATTCTCTAATGGATTCTATCTTTTCAGGGTCCACTGCTATCCCATCCTCAGATATGATATGCCACAATAAGTGAATTTTGTTTTGATAAAATGAACACTTGCTCAATTTGGCATACAACTGATATTCTCTTAGCACTTGCAGCACCATCCTCAAATGATTCTCATTCTCTTCTTCCGACCTAGAATATACAAGAATTCCATCCAGAAAAACAATGACAAACTTGTCTAAATATTCCCAGAAAACACCATTCATTAAGCACATAAAAACAACTAGTCCATTTGAAAACCCAAATGGCACCACTCTGAACTCATAATGACCATACCTTGTCCTAAAGGCGGTCTTTCTGATATCTTCCTCTTTAATCCTTACTTGATTATATCCTAACTTGAGATCTATCTTTGAAAATATCTTTGCATCCTTCAATTGATCAAAGAGATCATCAATCCTTGGAAGAGGATACTTGTTCTTTATAGTTACTTTATTCAAATGTCTAAAGTCGATGCACAATCTCAATGTCTCATCTTTCTTCTTCACAAACAAGATTGGGGCACCCCAAGGTGACACACTTGGGCGTATATACTCCTTATTTATAAGCTCTTCAAGTTTCATTTGCAATTCCTTCAGCTCCTGTACTCATTATGTAAGGAGTCTTTGATACTAGAGTTGCTCCAGGAATCAAATTAATAGAGAAATAAATATCTCTATTTGGAGGTAGTCTTGGTACCTCCTTGAACACATCCTCAAAATATTCCAGGACTGTATGATCCTCCATATTTGGCACCTTATCCTTAGATTCTTCCTCCATATGGGCTACAAATATTTGACAACCTTTCCTGTAACACTTCTTTAGCTGCATTGTTGAGATTTCCCAGACAGTAACTGCCTTGGGAAATCCTTGAACTGTTCTCTAATTTGCTTCCTCATATAGGCAAGTGAATGCCTTGTTATGACAGTCTAAGGTGGCATGGTGTTGGACTAACCAATCCATACTAATTAGGCATTCATAAGATCCTAAAGGAAATATGTTCAAATCTTCCCTTGTGCTCAGTCCATTCATGTCCATAAGACATGACTTAACCATATCATTGACTTTTCTTTCGGCTCCAGTAGCTAGCTGCACCAACCAAGATTTCCCATGCTTGTTTCTTGGAAATTACAAACTTTCCACCATCTTAGGATCTATATAACTATGAGTAGCTCATGAATCAGTTAAAATAGTAATGGTTTGGTTGTTGATCATACCTTACACTTCAATCATATGTGATTGATACTCTCCTTACTTGTTGTCTAAGGCTGCATAGATCCTTGGTACATTTTTTCCCATATCCCCCATTGTTTCAACTCGTTGAACATTGTGAACAACTCTCTCTTTGTCACTTATGTGGGGAAAATCTCTAAACATATGATCACGTTTACAACCCCAACATTGAATAGGTCACTGCCTTGTCCTTTGACCACTTGTATCAATCATTCTAGGTTCTCTAGAAGTTGGTTGTCCCTGAGGATTATTCCTGAAGAATGCTGGCTTAATTCCCTTCTTCTTCTGATCCATCTTGAATTTTTTTTTGTCTTCCCAAGATTTTTGGAAAGTTGGCCTTGATTTTTGCTGATCATATAGGCACTTGGCTCGCCTTATGGTCTCCTCCAATGTTTTGGGATCATCATATTGTATTTTTTCACTGATGGATGGTGGCAACCCACTCAAATACCTCTAAATATTGACTGTCTCATCCTTTATGAAAGAAACATACTTCAACAATTCTAAAAACCTTTTTTCATACTCATCAATGGACATACTTCCCAGCTTGAGTTCAAAGAACTCTTTCATTTTCTTATCATAGTACCTCTTAGTCAAGTATTACTTTTCAAAATACTTCTTGAATTCCCTCCAAGTAACATCCCTGTATTTAATGTGTTTCACCTACACAAGTTGATCCCACCACATGGATTCCTTAACTTTGAGTTGATATATGGAAATTATTCCCTCTGCATGAGAAGAATAATTTTGCAATTGAAAATACTTTCTCATTCCCAGCAACCATGTCTCTGCATCTTCATCCTTCTTGTGCTCCCCATCAAACGTAGGAGGTTTGATTTTTCTCATTTCTCCTCGTAGCTCATCCTCCTGAGACCTCTTATGCTTCCTAATAGGGGCTAACCTTGATTTTTTGCGTACTCTCTTATTGAAATGCCTTGAGGAGTGTTGGTGATGTTTGCTATCACATTTTGTTCTTCTGTGACTTCTTGATTTTCTTGAGCCACTCTCCTTACACAATTTCTTTTATACTCTTTCTAGGATCTGCATCAACTTTATGTTGAATTCTCCCTATTGCTCCTTGGCTTTCATGAGCATTTTTTTATCTGCTCGGTAAGTCTGGACATATTTCTCCAAGTTTTCAATGATTGTCATCAGGTTTCCTTCTTTATATATCTCTTCTCCATGCCCATTAGAGTTCGATCCTTCAACTCCTAAATGGACATCCATTCCTCTAACTTCATTTTATGAACTGTAAGCACCCTGTACCTTCCCCATTTCTCTTCACTATGTGACAATTCAGTTCCGTTCTGACAATTGTTAACTCTGCAAAATGTGAAGTCAACCGAAATTTTGTCAGGATAATAGAAATTAATAATTTTCGAGAATAAACCAATCTGATTCAACAAAACAAATATCAGATTCTATTTGCTACAGGTCTTGGTCGGTCAAGAACCCCTCGGGATTCTATCTATAAGCCCCACTCTGTTCTACAATAAATTTCAGGCGCTAGCCCTGTTTTTTCTTCTTCCGCCCTTGGTTCACATGGGACCACGACTGTGACCCAGCGCTTATGATTTGTGTGGTTATTTGGAGCATTGAAACTTTGAGCTACGAGATTCGTAGGTTTCCCTTTTTTCACGCATCCCAACATCACAGAACAACAAGTTGTAGAACATGCGAAGAACGATGGATATACGGTCCACATTCCTTCATGCACCATTTCTTTCGGAGTGTCAGGTCTCTAGGCTTCATGATATGGCACCACGCATCCACTGGGACCCACAATTTTCGTGCTGTAACTAATAAATGTTGAAAACGTAACATCAACTTTAGTACTTTTCAAATTGCAGGGACATGGGTTGACGATTTTGAAGTAACTCGTCGATCGTTCTGCAATTTTCCCCACGCTAACACGTACCCCTTCTTGGAAACCATGGTTTGGATTGTGGGACTGCCTTCTAGAATTATGTGTCATGCAACTTCGATCTCTGCGATGTCTCTTGGTCATCGATCTTGATAGATCGTGACCAAAGTTAATGTGTGCCCGATCCAGCTAACTTCTTCGCCAAGTTTAACTACCTTGTCCCACCTCCAAGAGTGCCACATGGCAAGACACACAAACATAAGGAAGCATTTGATCCCAAAAAGAAAAATTTTAAACATCCTCAACAACCATCACATGGTGCACTAGTTAGGAAAAACAGATTTGTTGGAAAACAAAGTGTTTCAGTTTAGAACAACAATAAACCTACAAATTTTGTGAATACGATAGTTGGGGTTCTTCTTTAGTGCTAGTTCTATAAATAACCTCACATGTACCGAAATTTCCCTTTAAGCAAAAACAAAAATCAGGCAGTACACAACATTTAGGAAGCGACAACAATATATGATATTGCTCAAAGTATTCACAAAATCAATGTTTCCCTAGAAAATCGACAAGCTGACCACCAATATTCCATGGTGGAGATCAAAGGTATGTTAAATAAGAAACCTTTAACTATATTAATAGACCCTGGTGCAACTCTGAGTTATATTTCACCTACAGTGGTAGAAAATTGTAAACTAGAAAAATTCAAGCATAAGAAATCATTTTTAGTTCAATTAGCTATAGGAACAAAGAGGAAAGTGTTTAGATGATAAAAGGTTGTGTAGTAAACATGGATGGAATGGAGACTAGATGGATCTTATGATGTCCTCATTGGAATGGATTGGTTGGAGAAAGATTCAACTTTTGTAAAGTATCGTGATAAGACTTTTAATTGTATAAATGATTTTGGCAAAAACAAAATAATAAAAGGAATACCGCGAGGATTATTGGTAAGAAAAATCTCCTCTTTACAATTAAAAATGAATGCAAGGAAAGGATGTGATATTTATGTTGTTCACATATCCAAAAATATTGAAGAAATGAATGAATTTTTTTTAACTAAGGATCTAATGCTGAAAGAGTTCCAAGAAGTGTTTCCATAGGAAATTCCAAGATTATCTCCTAGACAAGACATAGATTTCACCATAGACTTAGTACATTTATCTGCATCGGTGTCTAAGGTACCTTACTGAATGAGTAATACAAAATTGAAAAAAATTAATATGCAACTTCAAGAACTGTTAGATAAACAATATATCAAGCCCATTATGTCTCCATGAGGAGAACCAATTTTGTTTGTCAAAAATAAATATGGAACCTTTCAATTATGTATTGATTATAGGAAACTTAACAAGATGACTGTTAAAAGCAAGTATCCATTTCCCCCACATTGATGACTTGTTTGATCAAGTCGCTCGAGATAATATTTTATATAAGATAGATTTGTAATCGGGATACCACCATTTTAGAATAGAAAAGGAGGACATTCATTAAAATGTATTCCAAACTAGATATGGACACTATTTATTTTTAGTAGTACCTTTTGGTTTAACCAACACACCTTCTTTATTTATGTGTTTGATGAACATTGTGTTTACAAAGTATATAGACAATTTTGTAATTTTGTTCATAGATGATATACTAATCTATTCAAAAAGTAAAGAGGATAGTGAAGAACATTTAAGAATAGTCTTGCAGACCCTTAGAGAGCACCAAATTTATGCAAAGTTCAGTAAATGTGAACTTTACCAAGACAAGGTACAATATTTGGGACATGTAATTTCTGGAGAAGGAATCTCAGTTGACCCTAAAAATTTAAAGTCAATCATAGATTGGCTAGTGCCTAAGGATGTGTCAAATGTTCAATCTTTTATGGGAATTACAGTTTATTACCATAAATTTAAAGAAGGTTTCTCCAAACTTTCCTATCCAATAACCTCTTTACAAAAAAAAGGAACCAGATTTAAATCGACAAAAAAATGTCAGGAGAGATTTAAAAAACTAAAACAATTATTAACAACAACACTTGTATTGAAGATAGAAGACCCACACAAATATTTTGTGGTCTCTACTGATGCCTCAAAAGAAGGATTGGGAAGAGTGTTTCTAGAGAATAATCATGTGATTGGTTTGTTGGTTGTGGAGCATGATTATCTTCATCATTTAGAGGTTTGTTTCAACCATGCTTAGAACCCATTCCCTAACGGGGGGGTGTGGGGGGGATTTACCTACCACAAATATCGCTAGGGGGGTCTTTGTAGTCCCACCCTAGTGGAGGATTCAGGGGCAATGCCCACGAAGTGAAATCTTGGGAAAATTTTCCTTGTAAAATATTGTAATTTCATAGTCAATATGGACCGTTCATTATAAGGTCACAAATATGAAGGTAGAATTTATCTTAGGGATTTTTCCCCTAGAAGGAAACCCTCTTTTATGAGGGAATTGTATTTCGGTTTTGTATGAGTGTGATTATTCTATTCTGAGAGAGGATAATTTGAGAGAAAGAAGAGGAAGTTACAACAGGTGTGTTGTAGGTTGTATCCCTTCATTTTCTTGGATAATAAAAAGGAATGACCTGGAAATTTCTCTAGTGGATGTATCCCACACTAAGTGAACCACATATATCTATGTCTCTATTGTATTGTGTATCTTCTGTGTTTTATGTATGCATTTGTTTTATTTTATTTCTCCGCGATCCTATTTTTATAACATGGTTATGATTCACGAAAAATGAAAAATCATGAAAATAATTACGCAATGCATGATATAGAATCAATTATTTTTGTGCATGCATTGAAGATGTGGTAGAACTATTTATTGGGTAGGAGATTTTTTTTGAAAACATATAATATCAATCTTAAATAAATTTTCGATCAATAAAACTTGAATGCAATACAAGCAAGATGTTTAGATTTCTTGAGTGGGTATGATTTCAAGATAAAACATATTAATGGAAAAGAGAATAAAACAAAAAAAATGCACTTAGTAGAAAATTAAATGCAGTTTACAGTAATAATATGCAAACTCATTTAAAACAAAAAATAAAATCAACTGCAGAAAACAATGAAGTTTATAAAAATTTATGGGAAAAATTACACAATGATGACATAGGTGAAGAAGACTCAAAATTCAAATATAATCAAGATGGATTTTTTTTTATAAGAGAATAATTTAGATTCCAAACAACACGGAATTGAAAATTTTAATTTTGGTTGAAGTACATAAGAAACATTATTCAGGTCACCTAGGCTACCAAAAGACTATAAAAACATTGAAAAAGGAATATTTCTTTCCCAAAATGAAAAATGAAGCGGTTGAATATCTTGCTAGGTGTCTCTTGTGCCAACAATTTAAAGTTGAGAAACGTGACCCATCTGGATTATTGCATCCAATATCGATTCCTGAGTGGAAATGGGAAGTAATCAGCATTGATTTTATTACAGGATTGCCTAAAACTAAGAAATAGAATGATTTTATTATGCTAATAGTGGACAAAATTACTAAATTTTCACACTTTATTCCATTGGAATCAACTCATAAGGTGACAAAAATAGCATAAATATTTAGGATGCATAGTATACCAAAGACTATAGTATCAAATAGGGACATGAAATTGACCTCAAATTTTTTGAAGTCTTTGTTTAGTGGTTTGGAAACTCAGTTGAACTTTTGTACCATATACCATCCTCAAACTGACAGTCATACTGAAAGGACTAACTAAATTTTATAATATATGTTGAAGATGTATGTGATCGACTATCCCACAAAGTGGGAAGAGTACCTTTGCTTGGTTGAGTTTGCATAGAATAATGGTTATTAGACCTCCTTAAAGATGAGTCCATTTGAGGTAATGTATGGTAGAAAGTGTTGAACACCGGTTAGCTTGGACCATTTGATAGGATTATCTTGGGCCCAGATATGTTAAAAGAAATGGAAACAATTGCAAAAAAAGTAAAACAAAACTTGAAAATTGCAAAAGGAAAACAAATGAGCTTTGAAAATTTGAAAACAACACATACATAATTTGACATTGGAGATCATGTTTATCTTAAAGTTATACCCAATAATAGTAAACTAAAAATGGAAAAAAGTACCAAGTTGGAACCCAGATATTGCGGGCCATTTCAAGTGCTCTCCAAAGTGGGGATAGTGGCCTATCAACTTTCAATTCCAACTAGTTTAAAAGTTCATAATTTATTTCATGTTTCATTACTAAAGAATTATGTACATGGTATAACTCATGTTGTAGATTGGAGTGTGATTCAGGTGGAACCCAAAGGTGATTTTTGGGTGGAACCACTATTTATTCTCAACAAGAAGGAAACTATGTTGCGGAACTGAGACATCGCTTAGGTTAAAGTATAGTGGAGGAAATTTAGTCCCAAGGAGGATACTTGGGAGATGGATAAAACCATGAGAAAGGAATAGCCATATCTTTTCAAAAGAAGATATGTTCATATTGGAACATCGAGGAAAATGTTCAATTCAAAGGGGAGAGGATGTAATGTCCCTCAATTTACAAAAATTTGAACATTTAATTTCTTTCTAGTTTATGTTGTGAAAGTATTGGAAAAGCCCTAGGTGGAATTATATCATCATAAAAATTGATGATGAATATTTTTGTAATTATTATTTTCAATTTACTTAATTCACAATAAACAAACTAATTATACAATCCAGTTACAAAGAGTAAATCTGTATTCTTTGGATGAGTGAAAATGATTAAAACCACCATAGTAAATTACTGTCCATGGGATAAGTGGAACCCTAATCCCAAAGGTGTGGGATGTGAGGGAAAAAGCTAACACAAAAGTAGTCCAAGAAGATTCTCTAGGATTAGGGATGAGGACAACTTGAAAATACATAGACAAGTTATTAAAGACAAGTATGTTATGAGGTAGGATGCTATTGATTACTTGTGAGAAATAAGTTTGATGGTTCTTGATAGAAAAAAACTCTGAGAAATATGGAGAAGGTTATAAAAAATTTGGTCCCTATGGAATAAAGATTTAGGCTCGGGGGTGACAAGAACAGGTAACATTGGTTTTTCATGTATATAGTTCGGAGGAATTGGTTCTCTACTCAGTTTGGTTTTAGTTATTGGAGCACGCTCATATATGTTATTTAATTAATTTATTTTTGTTTCATTAATGATTTATCAATATTGTAGTAGAGAATAATTCAAAAATATATAATGTTTGTTACAGTAGAGAATGTTTGTGAAATTTGCAGTATTTATTTATATCTAATCGAATATTGCGTCTTTCTTATCTTTGAATAGTTTGCAGAAATACATACTTTAGAATGAGTAATATTACAATGAGAAATAAAAGAAGTCACAGAATAGTCTGTAGATTGTTATTCATGTAAAAGGGTTATTACTTATAAATATTGTACTGAGGAATACAAAGAATCCATTTTTATACCAAGCTTATGTATATGTGTTATATTTTTTTTCTATGTAATGGTTTCCTTTCAGACATTATCTTGTTCAAAAGGACAAAAGAGTGCATATTATATATATATATTACACTAAGAAAAATATTTTTTTAACCATAAAATGAAATGCACCATGATGACTGGTGTAGGGTTCCTAACCAGTGAAACATTTCGAAATGACATGGAATAATGTAACCACAATGGAATACTTATAAACTCGTTTAAATCAAAATGAAACCATCGAACCATCATTGAAATAAAAGAAATCAATACATGATGTTGACAATTAAAAAACAAAAATAAAAGATGAATATATATTTGAGTTGGGTATCACAATAAATAGGTCGGAATATTAACTAGTTCTTCTTATTCAACAAAAAAACAAATAAATTTGTACCATGGCTATTATTTTTTATGAGAGGATAAATAATGAGCTCATATATGCTTCGGTATATAAGTCCTCTCCAAGCCTTAGAAACACAACATGTCCCTATGAAACCCTAACCATTTTTGTGGATAAGGATGCGTAATATAGTGATAATGTATGAACAAAAGCGTAAAAAAAAAACTAATAATTTAAGTCACATTGCCTATGAAGAAGAGAAGGCTCATGCAATGTTGGTGATTTGTGTAATGATATAATTGATATATGGTATTGAGTGCCAATGATTCTTTATCCTATCATGGAAACATTATGACCATTATATAAGAATATCAAACAATTGTATGTGATAAACATTTATTTCAAGTTTATACAAGAAAACTAAGTATAACTGTACAAGTATATGTTTTTCAATGTAATTAAAAAATAAAATGTTGGTAAGAGGAGATATTACAGTTTGGGAGGGAGAGAAAGAGAGGGAGATAAATATGGGTGTAATGAACCCCATATTTACCACACAAAAAAAAAATTGTTTACATAGTTTCTTGGTAGAATAAGGGTCCTAGTTATGCCATCCCGATGTCAAATTGATCATGAACTCTATAATAAGTTTGTTTAAAATTCTATTACAAAGTCCTTGTTATAAACTCTTAATTCTCTATTTACCAAAAGATTTCTTATTCGTGTCATGATTAGGAGGTTATAAGGAAAGGTCCCCAAAACTATTTGGCAAACCCCCTTCTGCCTTTAATTTTGTACTCGTATACCTATAGGCTGCGCACCTAAGGAATATCTTATAATACATGTTGCAACTCACTTTAAATGTCACAAGACTTTAAGTTCATGCATAAGTACACATGTGGAGTTATGGCAGGAATCCTTAAATAATCCTTAATCATGAAGGACCTGGGGTCGGGTTTTCTCTTACATCAGACAGCTAACCTAACTACCAAGTTCTGGTTAGAATTGACGATCGATTGTAGTGAAGGTACGAGATCCAAGGCCGGTGGAAAGTTGATAGCTAGGTTTTTATTGTTGTCTCAGATTTACATAGAGGGTGAAAGGGTTTAATCCAAATCATGATGGTGTCCATCACAACCTCCTTTAAGTGGATGAGGTGTATTACTGTCGTAAAAGATAAAGCTCTTAAATTTCACTAAATTCCCTCCCACAGTTCCCTATGTATTTACTGGCTCCATACTCTAAGTGTCACATTCATTCTTCCATTGTCACATGGCCATCCATCCTCCGCACTCCCTGCATTTACTACGAGGTGACAGGATGCCACTTAGGGTTAGAATAGGTTTACATCTTTGTCATTCGTTATTTTTTCTTCGCAGAGTTTCGACATACACCAATTCCAGAATCGAAGACTACGAGTTATGATGGTCACTCCCTAGTTTAACTACCGGCGCGACCCTGGCCCTAGTAAGTTTTCTTTGAACACAATCCAAAATAGGTAAAACAAAAGGGAGATGTAATATTCAGAAAAGAAATAATATTACGCATTCTGTTACTTTACCGTTTTTTGTCTTGTTTTTTTTTCTTTTCATATCTGTGGTATTCTTCTTTGCAGGTAATTTTCTCTGTAATATCTTTCGAAATCGCCCGTAGTACCGAGAAAAAACAAAAGGTTTCCTCCCTGAGATTGTAGGTACGCCTTCTTGGTTAGAGGTTTTGGCTCTCACTGTTACACATTATTTTCTTCATCCCTATGACCGTTAATGATGTAAACCTATCTATTTCCTTCAAAGGGGTCAGTGGCCTGAGTTCTTGAAGAGAGAAGAGAGAAGAACTTTTCCTGAGAAAAGAAGTTGCATTTTCCTTTGGAAAAACCCTATAAAAAGGGAAGTTCGCAGGTTGCTATATAGGCAGGGTGTGAGAATGCCTGATTCTTGCAGGTTGCACCATATCTAGGGTGCGAGATGTTCGCAGGTTTCTCTATAGGTAGGGTGCGAGAATGCCTACACGTAGGAAAAACAAGCATTTTCTCGAAACTTCTATGGTGAGGTGGCATCCGAATGGTTTGGATCTTACTCACTTTCATGATTTAGTGGGATCATCCTAACCTCCTCACCTTATCCTCTTCAAATTATAAAAGGAGAGGAGTTCTCATGGAGAAAGTTAGCTTTGGTTGGCTTGGAATTATTAGCTTGGTTGGAGTGGCTTTGAGATTTGCTTTGTCAAGATAAGATTATGAATACTATCAGATATGTGCTCTCAGAATTCTTGGAGTGAAAGTGTGTAGGGAACGAAGGACAGTGGGAAGGGACCTTACGACATCAAGGCCATGATTGTAATCTCTCTTTCACATTTAATATGATACAGTAATATGATTATTTCCTATAAAGCTTGTTGTGTTTTATTGTATGATTCCTTGATCACATACATAGGTTTATATTGAGATTATGTTATTGCTATCACTTTGGTTGGTTGTGTTCTTTTCCAGGATCATCATTGTATGAGTGTTGGAATGGAGCTAGGATGGCGATGGCGAGAGGAAGTGACATTTAAACGGTATGTCACCCATCTCTCTTTGGTTAGTAAATTCAATATCTAAAAATTAAGGAAAGCGTCATGTTCTGGTGTGTTTTGTTCTAGATCTAGGTGGATCTAGGGAGATCAGTTAGTGTCCGCACCTACCGATTAGTTCGATAACAAAATTGGCGACTCCACTGGGGAACGTATTGTTTCTTAGTTAGTCTAGTTTCCCTTTCTTTGATTGCTTGTTTTCTGATCTCTAAGTATGTGGGAGATCCATCCAGACTCTCTGGATCTGAAAGTTCACTCAAATTTATCCCTTTTTCAAATTTTTGCTTGTTTACAGGCATTCTCGCTCTGTACCCTTTAGTGGCCTGCAAGAATCATTGATGTTCGCACCCTACTATTCAGTTAGGTGCGAACTTCTCGCACCCTACCAATGTCTAGCCTGTGAGAATACCTAATTCTCACACTGCACTCTATTGCTAGGCTGCGAACTTGTTTGTGAGATTTTTTGGATTGGGTCTTGGCATCTTTTGATGACCCAATTTTGATTTGATCAGCTGGATTGAACTTTTGGACCCTATATTGATTTTCTTACAGTCTGCTTCACATCCTTTGAGTTGCTTTTAGCCACTTTTGCTTTGTTTGGTTTTGAAGGATTAGTCTCTTGTTTTGAGTGTCTTTCAATTACAAAGCGTGTGTTTTGTTTAGAATTGTTTGGGGAAAGATCAGATTTCTTCTGGATAGTTCGCTTTAAAAGAAAACTTTTAGTTTGGGTTTCTTTGTTTTAAGAAAGTTCATTATTGCTTTTAGTGAAATTTTTGAAACAAAAAGATTTAATTTCTTGCTTTATATTAGATTGGGGGCATCCTTGCATTTGAAGTAGTGAAATTGCATGATTCTTGGCATTTTTTGATCTTAAATTATGAAAAAAATTCCCCCTCATGGTTGGGGGGGGCCATGAATCGTGCATTGGTGTTCAGTACATTTTTCTCATTTCTTGAGAATCTTGATATTGATGAGTTTAATATATTTTGGGAAATCGTGCATATGGGAATGATAAACATTTTCTCCTTCTCGTAGAATAGCTTTCATCGAAATGAAAATATTGCATCTTCATCTCTTTGCATAACTTTTGAGTCGGTCGAAACACCATATTGTCCACGCCATCTTCCTTTTGAGTAACAATAGCCATAAAATAAAGTGCTTATAAAAATTGATTAGACATTTTTATCTTTTCTGGTAGCAAACCTACATTAGATTAGTTGTAGGGCTTTGGAATAGGTGTGAAAGATAACTTTCCAAAGTTGCAAACAAACATAGAATCTTGAGTTAGGGAGCGGTTAAATCCACTTATTACATTTTGTCCTGGGAAGCCCTTCTAACACAAGGGTCAATCATGAGGTTGCATTGAGGCTGGCAGAGTTAATCACCCTGCTTTGTTGGTCTTGGTGTAGAGGTTGCGCATATTATGGGGGTCGCTTGAAAGGTATACCCACAATGATGAGTGGAAGCCTTTCGAGTTGATTTCGGGATAGATACCCTGCCCTTGCACGTGGATCGGACTGTCGACTGTTTCCCCAGGCATCATTGTAGTAATTGGTAACCTTAGTGGCCTATCTCTCTAGGTTCTTTACATGAGGTGACTATGGAGGGGCAAGTCTTCACGGTACCTGGAATCGACGTTGGCCAAACTCACTCGGGCTCCCTGGAGGGTATACCCATGATTATGTGTGGGAGATTGCACCAGGGTGTAAGTCCATTAAGTAGGTCATCAACGTAACTTTTCCACCCTCTCTATCTCAGCCCCTTCTTACTTTGTTCCTACGACATTGGATTTCATCACCAACTAGTGTGCTCATTGTAAGAAGGTTTTGTTTGTTTGCTTGCTTCCCAGATTTTTAGTGTGTACTGTTTGTTTTCCCTAGCAGACTCTAGGTTGGATTTATTTAATGGCATCGGTTCCTAAAATGACCAATGAAGGAACCTCTGCTCTAGGGGAACCCTTTGTTTTTCCTTCTTATGGAAACATTGGTCCTCCTCACATCACTACTTTGAGCCTTCCAGGTCTCACGATTGGATTGTCGGTGTGGTTGTTTTCCACTAAAGTAATCTCGAATGCAGTAAGTGCTTCGGTCGTAAGCACTTCCCCCCACGAGCATCAACCTCATGTTGATCCTTCACCTTCTTCACCAGTAAGGTCTTCTTCGCCCTCTTCGCTTACAAGGTCGCCTTCTGTTTCATCTTCTTCGTCGAGTGAAAGTTCTGAAGCTAGTAACCCAGTGAATAAGAGGAAGAAGAAAAGGAAGATTAAGAAGAAGAAAGATAAACGAGGGTCAAAACCTTCAACCACTGTCAAATATGTTGGAAAACAACTAGTTACTGTTAATCATGCTAGGAGTGTTGATGATTTCAAGATCACCCAAACAACTCGTAAGCCAAAGTACCCTTGCAGGCTTTGTAAGGGTAGCCATCCTCTTAAGTATTTCCCTGGTCTATCCAAGGTTATAGAATTATGGTCTATCCACCCTCGCCAACCCATATCGTTAGCCTCTGAACAACATGTTGATGACCTCCCATCAACTAGTCATGATACCATTGGGAAGAAGAAAAGTAGAGTCAAGTTCTCGTGTATGTTATGTAAAGGGAGTCATCTCACTCACCTTTTCCCTCATACGAACGAAGCCTCGAAATTACTGGAAGACATGAGTGTTTCACAGCCTCAACTTCCAGCCGCTTGTCGCAAGCTTTCTCTCAACCCACCTGTAGTTGATGGAATGATCACTCTAGTCCCTTCACCGGTCAATCCGGTTGATCAAGTCGTCAATTTGGTTACGTCTTTGGATGAACCAGTAAACCAAGTGGTTGATCCGATCCCATCCTCGGTCAACCCCACTGTCCCATTAGAGAGTGAAACCCAAGCGATAGATCTGTTTCCACCTGTCGACCCCATTCTCCCCTTGGAGAATGAAACCCAAGTGGTCGATCTGATCTCTCCATTGGTCGATCCTACTCTCCCGCTAGAGAGTAAACCCGATACTTCCCATGTTTTTCTCGTTGATACAGAATCTACCATGCCAGGGGCTATTCCTCCTTCTCCCATGGAACCTCCTCCAAGTAATGAGGCCATCCGTTTTGATTGGGGTGTGCTAATTGGACCTCGTCTTCCCTCACATTCCTTTCCAGATTATAGTACATGTTTGTGGTCGAGACGTTCCTCAGACACTAATAGATGAAGGTGCATCCATTAGTATTTTGTCCTCTTTTGCTTGGCAAGCTTTGGGTTGTCCTCCACTTGTACCGGTTACGCAGAATCCGTTAGCTTTTAATAGAATAACTAGTCAACCTTTAGGGACCCTTCCTCAATTTCCTGTAACTCTGGGAGGGAAAACTGTCTTTATTGATGTCATGGTAGTCCAAGACCCCTTGGATTTTTCTTTACTCCTTGGGCAATATTATTTCTATGCCATGAAAGCTATTGTGTCTACTATTTTTCGTGTGATATCTTTCCCTAACGATGGACGGGTTGTGACTGTTGATCAACTTTCATTCATTGACCCCGCCTGGATTGCCTCCTTGAATGGTTCTTATATGCAGACAGTATCGACCCCACCACAGGTCAATTATGTGGCATTGTCGCCCATGGCTTCAACTTCTGATGACTTAGATCCAGTAGTTGACATGGAGATCTCTTTGATAGGGTTGTTAGAGCCTGATCTCTTTACTCCTGTCGCGACCCTCGACATGGTGTCCTTCCAGAGTGTATTTCTTCCTTCCAGTGAAGACCTCTTGGAAACCATGACCGAGTTTGGTCCCTTGACATGGTGCCATTCCAGAGCATTGTCCTCTTGGGATCCATGATCAAGAAGACAATTCCGAGGATAGTTTTTGCATCTCTAAGGCAACCTCGTTAAAAAATGAAACAGAGGTCCTTGAGCATAGTTTTCTAATTTTAAGCTCGTTAAAAAATGAAACCAACTGAGGATAGTTTTTTCGTCTCTATGGAAACCTCGTTCAAAAATGAAACAAAGGTTACGAGCATAGTTCTTGTTTCTATGTCAAGCTCGTTAAAAAATGAAATAGTTCTCCCCCTCTCTATTTGAGTCAAGTCCTTCGTCTAGTATTTGAAGCTTCATTTCATTCTCCTTTGTAGTTGGATGAAACGAAGCTTGGGGGGCATTTGCTTACATCCTCTGGACTTCATGCTGAAGTTAGAGCCACTAGCTTCTTAAGCTGGGGACTAAGTACCAACCATGCGTTGGGAAGTTGCAAGCATAGTTTTCTATGGTTCAAGCTTGTGTAAAAATGAAACCACCTACCTCAAGCATAGTTTTTTTCTAGTTCAAGCTTGTGTAAAGATGAAACCAGGCCCAAGCATAGTTTTGTTTAGTTTTTAAGATCATGTAAAAATTAAAATCTATCCCAAGCATAGTTTGGTTTTTTTTTAAAGCTTGCGTAAAAATGAAAACAATCCCGAGCTTAGTCTTTGTTCTTTCTCATGCTCGTAAATACATGAGAATAAGTTACCGAACTTAGTCTTTGTTCTTTCTCGTGCTCGTAAATAAGTGAGAATGTAACAGAGTATACTTTTATCACTTTTTCGGACTGGTAAAGGTTATACGAAAAAGGAACCCCCTGGAGTCCTCTTTAAGCTCTTTTCATACTCTCTAAACATGAAAAGATTGTTGAGCGACCTTGTTCTTTTCACACTCGTTAAAGTATTTGAAGAAAACATCTGTTGAGCGATAGTTTATCTCTTTTTCGGTCTCATCAGACTACTTTACGAAAAAAGAACTGAGAGAGTTCTCTTTTAAGTGTTTTTCTAGACTCTATAATCATTAAAAACCTCCGAGTTTTCTTTCTTTGGACTCGTTAAACAAACATCGAAAGACCCATATGGGACCGAACCACTCCTTCCTAGGGTTCGTTAAACATACTCTGAGGGACTCGTCCAAAGGATGATCTTACATCAACAAGCATATGTTATCCTCCTCAAGCTTGCGTAAAAATAAAGAGGTACTCGCTATAAATGGTGGGGGGAAAAATTGGGAAAGAATTGTGTCTAAACCTGTATTCCATGAAAGAGTCACTTTTGAACATGACACCCTTTCACTCGCCTTGTGTCTAGGTTGGAAAATCCACTTGTCTCCTGATCATACTCCTATAAGATTACAAATCGGTCTGTGATCCTTGTTGTTGAGTCAGTATTTCCAAGATAGTTGTCATGTCGTCAATATGTTCAAAAAGATGTCTGATCTGAAAAGCCTTCTATTGCATCAGCCATTTCTGCAGTCTTTAAGCCTTCTATTGCGTTGGCCATCCCTGAGTTAGTCCTGAATCACTTGTTACTCTGATCTACATTAAATCTTGTTACTTGTTTCGTGTCATTGATGTGGGATACACATTAAGGCCCTCCTGTGACAAGTCTTTTCCTGTTGACTTCAACTCATTATCCAGGAATTAGACTTAGAAACTAATTGGTACCTTGGAACTTGCATGCCTCAATGGCAGGTTTCCTCACTTTCGACAGTGGGTTTTCATTATTGACCCCTGATTGGGAGATTCCGTCGAGTGTTCGACCTCAGCTCATTGATTCACATTCGTTGGATTGTACTAGTGTACCTTGGGATTCATTGACATTAATGGTGATTTCCCTCACACTTGTTAACGGTATACAATAATGACCGGTAATCAAGTGGTTTCTACCATGTTTGACTTCAACACATGTATTCACATGGTTAGATTCGTACTATAGAGTGGTGGAGATGAATACCCTGAATCTTTTCTGACAGATCCAGGTTGCGTTGGAGTATATTCAGTTTGTATTGTTGCATAGATCCACATTGTATATCTCGTGGCTATGTTCAAATTTGAGTCTTCAACACATAGATCCACAGTGTATTTTTAGTGGCTATGTTCAGATTTGAGTCATATCGGCATGGATCCACAGTGTATGTTTGGTGGCCATGACCTGTCTTACTTGACATGGAT
>ML789447.1:284779-312809 GCA_009831015.1 Picea engelmannii
TCTCTTTCACATTTAATATGATACAGTAATATGATTCTTTCCTATAAATCTTGTTGTGTTTTATTGTATGATTCCTTGATCACATACATAGGTTTATATTGAGTTTATGTTATTTCTATCACTTTGGTTGGTTGTGTTCTTTTCCAGGATCATCATTGTATGAGCATTGGAACGGAGCTAGGATGGCGATGGCGAGAGGAAGCGACATTTAAACAGTATGTCACCCATCTCTCTTTGGTTAGTAAATTCAATATCTAAAACTTAAGGAAAGCATCATGTTCTGGTGTGTTTTGTTCTAGATCTAGGTGGATCTAGGGAGATCAGTTAGTGTCTGCACCTACCGATTAGTCCGATAACACTCACTATAGTAGTCATCGGAATCATTTGGGGTTAGGGATGTTTTCCAGTATATGACACCCCTCAAACAAGTGATGCACCTTCGTTTGTTATCAGAGGAAGGTCTCTCTGTGAAATTCCTAAATCGTGGTATATAGGTCAGCTTGTTTTATTATCCTATTATCGTTTCCCCTCAAGAATCTGACGAAGATAGGTTGACTCTGTGTAAAGTTCATTGATGTTGATTCTTTTTGTTTGGTATGATAATACATTATATTACTTCTTTTTTTTTTTACTGGAAGAGATGGAGTCATCGTTATGTAGGTTTACCGGACCCTAGGCTGATCCATATATTACCCTTACCATCTTCATTTTCTTCAGATACCTTGAATATTCTACTCGGATCCCTACAGCATAATCCTTTCGGATGTGTAACAAAGTCGTGTCCTCTTGATGGGTAGTGGTTCCTTCTCATCATTTTAACACCATAGTGCGATGATTATGTCCTTGCTAATGATTTTGTATATCTATGTGTTACATTTTTTGGCTCACGGCCGATTCAGACCTAACCTTTAATTGTATTTAAAATGTTATATCAAAAGTCTATATTATTACTTTGACTCTCTCTCTTGTGGTAAAGTTTGTACAGTTTCCAAGTTAAGGGTTTCGTTATAAAACTTATTATTGTCACTAATGATGGGCCTTGTTGTTGCGAGGACCCATCAGAGATCGTATGACGTCCTCCTCCCTCGACCAAAACATCTAGACAGACAACAGGTGATGGGACAAGGATTTGAACCGACGCATCAACAAGATAAGTATCTGTCTGAAAGGGATAACATCGGTTTAACTTTTTAAAGGTCTCATTGTAATCTAATTTCTTTATTATTTAATCCTCGATTAAAGACTAATGTCTACAGGAATTGAATCTTGCAGGGACTTCGTTTATGCAAGCCTCGGATTCTCGTTGTGGCCTTCTGCGCAAGAGGTATTCTGGTTCCAAGCCTCTCACTCCTTGACTAACTCTACAGGTTCTAGCATCCCCAAGGGGATCATGATTCAACTAGCTCTATTATAACTAGTTCTATGTCTACTGTAACATTTATTGGAGTAAACCCTTACAATCGTTCTTCCATAAATGGTATAACGCCAGTTTCTTGTATACGTCTTGAGTCTGTAATAAATAGTTTGGTTAACTATGTAATATCCTTATTTTATTGAATTATTAGAAAGACAGTCCTGGTCGGATTTACTTGGACTGAAAACCTGTGGCAAAGTATTTATGTCTTTTAAAATATTGAACACTGTGCATACTATTTATGCTACTCGACTCTGTTCTAAGGCATTGTCCTAACTTGTTATAGAAAGGAAAGGGTTCTCCCATATTTTTTTTAATATATTCACTGATAACTTTTGGTCTACTGTATTCGATTTAAAAAGGATGAAGTGCATTGGTTGTTGTTTCCACTAGAGTATCCTAACTCCTATGCATTCAATTTATAGTTATGGTTGTGTGTATCGAAAATTTATCATATTTAGAATATAGGAGAGAATGCTTATGAATACATTCATGTATATATGTGTATGTACGTAATTGTTTATGTAGGCACTAGGATCCATATTTCATCATCATGACTGCTCATAGAGATTGGATAAATATTGGTTACAGTTCTAACATGGAAGTGGATTGATTCGGAGTAGCTTAAATCTACATTAAGTGGCAAATATTGTCATGTTTTCAGTTATAAATCTGAATTTTTATTTACAACAATATACTTATTCCAATTACATATAGACTGGTTCTCAATTTGTTCATGCTTAGATGATCATACCAGGAATTTTGACATAAGGGAAATACCTCTGTTCTAGTAGAAATCTAGTTTTAGAAGTTGGTTACTTCCATAATTAAATCACAGCAACCCATTCCATAACCTAATAAATGAGATAAATTCTAACTTTCCTATAGACTTTTAATGATTGCACTACACCTATAACTAATTCACTCCACAGAGATAGAAATAATTCAATTTAGACACGGCAGTTACATTACATCAGATATACGATCTTACAGACAGATGCATTACAACAATCAGATATGTATATACGCTCATTCAAAACAGAGAAGGAGAAGATTAACATATATGAACCAGTTCATGGGAAGACAAAGGGAACAACCACGTTCCTCCCAACTGTAGAACCGAACAGCCAAATCACTTACCCAGTTCACCCCCTAGCCTGACCATGAGTCCATGAGGGCTAACTCAGAAGCTCCTCCTCAACAATGTCCCTCAGTTTTCAGTAGACTCCTCTTCCCTCACACTCAATCAA
Organism: Picea engelmannii; assembly: GCA_009831015.1. Classification (NCBI taxonomy): domain Eukaryota; kingdom Viridiplantae; phylum Streptophyta; class Pinopsida; order Pinales; family Pinaceae; genus Picea; species Picea engelmannii. Next base: position 287,444 of record ML789447.1, read on the forward strand.
CAATGTTCATAATAGCAAGAAAACAATAGTCTCTTTTCCCCGCATACTAGGCAACGTCCTACCTCCTCACATATTCTATTTCACAAAAATCCTTTTGCCTAGGTCTTTCTTTGACGCAGACCCCCTTCTCCTAGATCCACAGATCAGGATCCACGTAGGATCGTTTCCCCTCTTTTGGACCAAAGTGCTTGATTGGCCCTTCTATTTCCCCTTTTGGGAAATCTGCACCCACAACAACCTTGAGAAATTTCCCCCTTATACTTCGGAAGATCAGAATTCATGATTTCGGAAGTCCTGTGGCCGAGTGTCTTGTCTCTCAGACCCCCGAAACCCAAAATTTTGACACATGGCCTTTCCTTTCTTTATTTCTCCTTTCTCCTTATCGTGATTTCAGGAGTTGCAATGTCATGCAACTTATCCCCTCGATCTCCGAAATCTCGATTCCCACATTTCCAAAACTCCGATGTCCGATCGCCAAAATAAATCAACGGTTGTGATTCCCCGCTCGATCCAAAAACCTCTCGATGCCAAAAACCTCATGTCGACACAAACTCTGAATTCCCGAATCCCGATATCCCGTATTGCTATTCTTTCTGGGCTTTCCACCTTTTCACGATTTTGGAACTTCCATTCCCAAAATGTGCGGGTCTCCTATCTTTTGGATTTGCGAAATGCCGAACCCCTATAAGCCGATGGAATTTCCTATCAGGATTTTCCCCAAACACTAGGATTTCCGCCACGCATCCTCCTATAATGGACGGTCCTCAATCATTTCTTGATTTCGCGAAATCAAATGCCAATATGCTCCGGATCCTGTCTTCTTGAACCCTGAAATCCTGACATGCAAAATGCAGATGGACTCTTGATCGTCACAACGTGTCTCAACAGACGGACGATCCTGATTCAGTTTAGGATTTCAGGACTTGCGATTCCCCGATGTCGCAGTTTCTCTGTCAACTCGAAACCCCGGTAGCTGAAATACCAACGGGTTCTTGATCTCTGCCACGTGTCCTAACGAATGGACGATTTAGATCAATTTCAGGATTTTCACTATGAAGTGACCCGATCTCCTGTCCTCGAGACTTCTGATATCCCGAATTCCAAAACCCCGATAACTCGACGTCTTTCGGGACTTTCACTCTACTTGCGAGGGCTTAACCCCTGGTGCAAATCCTGTCAAATCCCATGACTAACGGGTATCTAAGTGAGGATCCGACGGCTCATGATCTCTTGAGCTTGAAACCTTAGAAACAGTCGTAACCCCCTTGCTTCTCTGTCAGATCGGACAGCTGGCGGGACTTCGCAAATTCTCTACGAAGAATTTCGACCGCCCGTCTCTTCCCTTGAGGACTTCTACAAAATTTAAAAAAAATATTTCTCTGCATGGAAATTGTCCTCCTACAGCACGATGTCATTGTACCTCTTTTCGATTCTTCAAGGCACTTAGGCTCTTGCTTCCCTTCGACGACTTCGAAGGTTCGAATCCTTCTGAGGTTTTCCATGACTTCGAGTCTTTCAGAAAAGATCATGTTGGCACTCCTTGCGGAAAACCTTCAACACTTTCAAGTGTTGAACTCCGTTCGACTCTGCGCACTCCCTACAGCAGCAGTCTCTCGACAAGTCATTCAGGTTACAAACCCCTGAAGCTTCACTCGGCCTGCGCACACTTTGCATGGCTCCTGTGCCTAACTGCACTTTTGAGGAAATGAGGACAAAACTATCCTATCTAAGCTTTCAGAGGCAAACCTTCAAACCCTTTGTCAACGCACTCCTTGTGGACAATTCAACTGCACTCCTTGCAAGAACTCTCGCTCAGATAGAGAAACAATTGAAACTCATTTCCTAACTCTTTCTCTCTCAGACTTCAAACATAACCCTGAAATCATTCATACATGGCATAGAAAGCAAATGTATAACAGAAAGAGTAAAACCATGAACATACCACTCAACATACACATACAAGAAACAATTACAATGCCATGAATCTAAATTAAGACTTCTTCTATTAACTCAACTCTCTATACATGGGTGTTTTTCAAACACTGTTTCTCTGCTCCAGTTCTGTATGCTCTCTCTTTTTTTGGTAATGTTCTTCCCTTATTTTACAATAATACAATGAGTGTGTCTATATCCATTTTCCCTCCGCTCCTAAAACTGTCTAATCTAAGAATTCAAAGATACCTACTAACATTTATTAACATAAATGCCTTATTAGTCCTTTAGACGAGAGCCGGTCACTCAAGGTATGATTAAAATCTATAAGTACGCCTCTCCTTAACTATTACATTTACGTTTGGTGCATCCATCTTCAAAAGTTTTTGAACAATTCATCATGTGCCCAAAATCCGTTGGCGCTTTCCCCATGCTCGCTTGACGTTGGCGATGCTCCTGCATCATACTCCTTGGCTTGAAAATTTTCATGGGCTCCTGTCCATGAGCTCTCGCACGGTCTGTCCATGCTCCTGAATCGCTGCTTCGTTCTCCCAAATGGAATCTTCAACTAGATGTCCCTTCCACTTGACCAAGTATTCGAAGTATTCCTTTCTCCTGGTCTTCTTGCTAACTCTTTTGTCTAGTATGCTTTCCATATGTGGCTTCTCTGCAACAGGCATCTGTTTTGTCCACTGGACCTCTAGTTGTTCATCACTTGTTCTTGTTTCCTCAGCTTTGTATGGGTACAAATTTGAGACATTGAATATCGGAGAAATTCCGATCCCATCGGGTAATTCAATATCATAAGCATTTGCCCCAAATTTCTTCAAGACCTTACATGGTCCGATATTCTTCATCTTCAGTTTGTTATATGTCCCCTTTGGGAACCTTTCCTTTCTTAGATGTGCCAAAATCAAATCACCAAACTCAAATTGAAGTTGTCTCCTGTGTTGATCTGCTCTGCGCTTATACTCTTGGCTCGAGTTCTGTAAATGCTCCTTCACCTGGCTGTGAAGTTCCTTCATCGCTTCTACAAAATCCTCTACACTAGCACTTCTAGTTGCATTCTTTTATGAATCTCTCAATTCCGAAACTCCTCTTGGTTTCATCCCATAAACAATTTGGAATGGACTCTGCCCTATGCTTATGTTGATTGAATCATTATAAGAAAATTCTTCCTATGGTAATATGTTGTCCCACTGACTGTGGTGTTCTGTTACCAAGCTCCTCAACAAGTTTCCCAAGGTCCTATTCACAACTTCTGTCTGTCCATCCATCTGAGGATGATAAGCTGGACTAAATGACAAGTTTGTCCCCAGCTTTTTCCATAAGGTTCTCTAGAAGTGTCCCACGAACTTGGTGTCTCGATCTGAAACTATGCCCCTTGGTAAGCCGTGAAGTCAAATGACTTCTTTGAAAAACAGATTCACAATGTGAGTTGCGTCACTGGTTTTATGACACGGTATGAAGTGTTCCATCTTAGAAAATCTGTCTACCACTACAAAGATTGATTCAAACCCTCTTTGTGTTCTCAACAAACCCAATATGAAGTCCATACTGACTGCATCCCATGGCCTATCAGGTATGGGTAATGGTTGATAAAAACATGCATTCTGCCTCTTCCCCTTTGAATGTTGACAAATTCTACATCTGTCCAGGAATATTTTGACATCTGATCGCATTCCTGGCCAAAAATATGACTCATTCAACTTTGCAAACGTTTTGTCATGACCGAAATGTCTGACCAATCCTCCACTATGTTTCTCCTTCAGCAAATTCTCCCTCATGGAGCATCTTGGAATACAAAGTTGATTACCCTTAAACAGTAATCCTTCTTGGATCATGTATTCTACCCACTGGCTTCTATCTCTGAGAATTCGATTCTCAGCTGCTTCGTACGCCTCTTTAAAATCTGGATCATCTCTGTACATGTCCCTGAGATCATCAAAACCCAGTGTTTTAACTCTAAACTCCTGCAACAGCAAACATTTCCTGCTCAAAGCATCAACAACCTTGTTAGCAGTTCCATAAATATGCTTAATTACAAAAGTAAAGTTCTACATGTATTCAACCCATTTAACATGTCTTTGATTCAACTTCTCTTGTTGAGTCACAAATTGTAATGCATGATTATCATTGTATAAGACAAACTCCTTCGGAATCAAATAGTGTCTCCACTTCTTCAATGCCTGAATAATAGCATAGAACTCCTTTTCATATGTGAAGTACTTCACTTTCGCTTCATTCATATTCTCGGTGAACTATGCTATCGGCCTGTCTTCTTGACTCAAGACTGCCCCTATTGCAAATCCACTTGCATCACATTTCACTTGGAATGTCTTCTTAAAATCTGGCAACACCAGAATTGGTTGTTCCGTAATTTTCTTCTTCAACAAATTGAAGATTTTCTTAGCCTCTTCTGTCCAGTGAAAAGATTTGTGTCTCTTCTTCACTGTGTCCATCATCGGTGCACTAATTCCATTGAAATTCCTAATGAAATTCCGATAGAAACTAGCTAATCCATGAAAACTTCTCACCTCAAATATACTCTTCGGTGATGGCCAATTCTTGATCACCTCCACTTTATCTGGATCCATCCTCAATTTATCTGCAGACATAACAAAACCCAAATAAATGAGCTATGTCTTCATGAATGAGGATTTCTTCATGTTTATCAGTAGCTTCTCTTGCTGTAATCTCTCCATCACTGTAGCTAAGTGTTTTAGATGTCCTGCCTCTGTTTGATTGAAAATCAATATGTCATCCAGATACACAATGACAAATTTTCCGATGAACTCCTTCAGGACTTCGTTCATCAACCTCATGAAGGTTCTTGGCGCATTCCTTAAACCAAACGGCATAACAAGCCATTCGTATAATCCTTCATTAGTCTTGAAGGTTGTCTTCCATTCATCACCTTCCCTCATACGAATCTGGTGATATCCACTTTTCAAATCAACCTTCGAAAAAAAAAAATCTCCACTTAAGCAATCCATCAGATCATCCATCCTTGGTAATGGAAATCTGTACCTGATGGTTATCTTGTTGATTGCCCTCGAGTCAGTACACATCCTCCACCCTCCGTCTTTCTTTGGACTGAGCACTATTGGAACAACACACGGACTCAAGTTTTCTCTGACCAACCCTTTGTCCAACAGATCCTGGACCTGTCTTTTGACCTCTTCATTCTCCTGCAGCATTAATCTGTACGCTGCTTTGTTTGGAAAACTAGCTCCAAGTATGAGATCAATATGATGACTCACACTTCTAATTGGTGGAAACGAACGAGGTAGTTCGTCCACTATTATGTCAGCGAACTCTTCCAGCAGTTCCTGAACTTCTTCTGGTAAATCATCTACCCTTGTACTGGTTAAAACAATCTTTGGCTTCCTAACCACAATGAATTGTGGTTCCTCCTTCTTCTTAACCTCTGTAAGAAGTTCCTTCCCACTCATGAGAAGTATAGTGTTGCTTACTTCAGGTTTCACCTCCTTATCTTTGATTGGAATCAACATGTGAGTTCTCCCATTCTTCTCTAGGGTGTATGTGCTCTTTCTCCCATCATGAATCACATTTTTGTCATATTGCCATGGTCTACCCAGTAGTAAATGACAAACATCCATGGGAATGACATCACAAAGTATCTTATCGTTATATCCTCCTATCTTAAATTCAACTAAACATTGTTTAGTGACATTTACCTGATGTCCTTTTTGTAACCATAAAACTCTATATGGACTTGTATGTTCAATCATCTCCAGCTCCAGCTTTTCTACCATCTCTGTAGAAATGAGATTATCCATGCTACCACTGTCCACAATGACCTTTCATACCCTGTCCTTGGTTTTTCAAGAAGTCCGAAAAAGATTGTTCCTTTGCACTGGACTCTCCACCTCCTTCTCTGGCGTTAAGAGAACTTTTTGCATCATCAGTGATCTTTCTCCTTCAACATCTTCTGCCTCAACATTATGCCTCTATGCTTCGGCAATGTGAGTCTCACCGCCTTCTTTTTTTTTATCTGGGCATTTATAAGATTTGTGTCCATTCTTTCCACATGTGAAGCACTTTATCACTCCACCTCTTCCTCTTCCTCTACCCATGGTACGAGGAAAAATGTTTCCATCTTCATACTAACCTCTCTGTTCGGTATGCTTCCCTCTCTGCGAACTTCCACCTCTCTCAGTTTGAGTCTGAGGTTTCTTCCATTCTTCCTTGTGTTTCTAATTCCTATCCTGGGAAACTGATTTGCCTCTGGATTGACTTCTGCCTCGGCCTCTCTGACCTTGTTTTCGACTCAGCTTCTCCTCAGCTTTTAGAGCCATCTGATAAGCATCTTCCACTATTCGGATGGTCATCATGCTCATCTCATCCTGAATGTCGTATCTCAGGCCATTCATGTACCTGCCAACCTTTTCATCGTCGCTTTCCTGATGACCTGCCCTGATGTTCAGTCTGTAGAATTATTCAGTATATTCCTTCACTGTCATCAGCTTCTGTCTCAAATTTTGCATTCTTCAAAACAGAGTAATCCGGTAATCCCTGGGAATGAATTTCGCCTTCATCTTTGCAATCTTCCTATCCCAACTCTTGATTTTTTGCTTGCCTTTGCAGCGTATGTCAGCTTGTAGTTCATCCCACCATAATGATGCATGTCTGTTCAATCTCATGATAGTATGTTTGACCTTCTTGTCTTCTTCGACATCTTCATAGTCAAAATAAGTGTCCAGAGCTCTAATCCAGTCTAGAAGCTCTTCAGCATCCAAGTTTCCCTCATATACCGGAATGTCCATTTTTTCCCTGGCACCCATCCTTGCAACAACCCTGAGTAGGCGTTCATTTTCTTCATCTTCGACTGCAACTTCCTCCCCTTCATGTTCGGCTTCATTTTCACTTTCGGAATCACTAAGATCCCCAGCACTAGTTGTACGCCTCTGTGTTGTCTCCATGTCCTCAAGTCTGGCGCGTAAATCACGCATCTCTCTTGCCATGGTTGGGTCAGGTATCTGCCTACCTCTTCTTCTTGGTATTTCCCTTTCCTCTGGAGGATCGGGTGTTTGCCTGCCCCTTCTTCTTGGCGGCATGGTGAATCTTCCTTTTCCTTGCTGCAAAAAGCAAAGAAACCTTTCTGTACTCTGATACCACATTTGACGCAGACCCCCTTCTCCTAGATCCATAGATCAGGATCCGCGCAGAATATTTTCCCCTCTTTTGGCCCAAAGTGCTTGATTGGCCCTTCTATTTCCCCTTTCGAGAAATCTGCACCCACAACAACCTTGAGAAATTTCCCCCTTATACTTCGTAAGATCGGACTTCGCGATTTCGAAAGTCCTATGGCCGAGTGTCTTGTCTCTCAGACCCCCAAAACCCAAAATTTTGACACTTGGCCTTTCCTTTCTCTATTTCGCCTTTCTCCTTATCGCGATTTCGGGAGTCGCAATGTCATGCAACTTATCCCCTCGATCTCCAAAATCCTGATTCCCACATTTCCAAAACTCCGATGTCCAGTCGCCAAAAGAAATCGACCACTGTGATTCCCCGCTCGATCCAACGGTCAGCACGTTTTTGTGTATCGAGAGTTCGAGACTCTCGATGCCAAAAACCTCATGTCAACACAAACTCTGAATTCCTGAATCCCAATATCCTGTATTGTTATTCTTTCTGGGCTTTCCACCTTTTCGCGATTTTGGAACTTTCGTTCTCGAAATGCGTTGGTCTCTTATCTTTAGGATTTGCAAAATGTCGAACCCCGATAAGCCGATGGACTTTCCTATCGGGATTTTCCCCGAACTCTAGGATTTCTGCCACGCGTCCTCCTATGATGGACAGTCCTCAATCATTTCGCAATTTCGCGAAATCAAATGCCGATATTCTATGCATCCTGTCCTCTTGAACCCCGAAATCCCGACATGCAAAATGTCGATGGACTCTTGATCGTTGCCACGTGTCTCAACATACGGACGGTCCTGATTCAGTTTGGGATTTTGCGACTTGGGATTCCCCAATGTCACAATTTCTCTGTCAACTTGAAACCCCGGTAGCTGAAATATCGACGGGTTCTTGATCTCCGCCATGTGTCCTAATGAATGGACGGTTCAGATCAATTTCAGGATTTTCACTATGAAGTGACCCGATCTCCTGTCCTCGAGACTTACGATATCCCGAATTCCAAAACCCTGATAACCCGACATCTTTCGAGACTTTCACTCTGCTTGCGAGGACTTAACCCCCTGTGCAACTCCTGTCAGATCCCATGACTGACAAGTATCTAAGTGAGGATATGATGGCTCACGATCTCCTGAGCTTGAAACTTTGGAAACAGTCGTAACCCCCTTTCTTCTCTGTCAGATCGGATGGCTGGCGGGACTTCGCAAATTCTCTACGAAGAATTTCAACTGCTCGTCTCTTCCCTTGAGGACTTCTACGAAATTTAAACAAAATATTTCTCTGCATGGAAATTGTCCTCCTGTAGCACGACGTCGTTGTACCTCTTTTTTATTCTTCAAGGCACTTAGCCTCTTTCTTCCCTTCGACAACTTCGAAGGTTCGAATCCTTCTGAGGTTTTCCACGACTTCGAGTCTTTCAGAAAATCTCCTGCTGGCACTCCTTGCGGAAAACCTTCAACACTTTCAAGTGTTGAACTCCTTTCGACTCTACACACTCCCTATAGTAGCAGTCTCTCAACAAGTCATTCAGGTTACAAACCCCTGAAGCTTCACTCGGCATGCACACACTTTGCACGGCTCCTATGCCTAACTGCACTTTTGAGGAAATGAGGACAAAACTATCCTATCTAAGATTTCAGAGGCAATCCTCTGAACCCTTTGTCAACGCACTCCTTGCGGACAATTCAACTGCACTCCTTGCAGGAACTCTCGCTCAGACAGAGAAACAATTGAAACTCATTTCCTAACTCTTTCTCTCTCAGACTTCAAACATAACCCTGAAATCATTCATACACAACATAGAAAGCAAATGTATAACAGAAAGAGTAAAACCATGAACATACCACTCAACATACACATACAAGAAACAAATACAATGCCATGAATTTGAATTAAGACTTCTTCTATTAACTCAAATCTCTGTACATGGGTGTTTTTCAAACACTGTTTCTTTGCTCCAGTTATGTATGCTCTCTTTTTTTTTGGTAATGTTCTTCCCTTATTTTACAATAATACAATGAGGGTGTCTATATCCATTTTCCCTCCGCTCCTAAAACTATCTAATCTAATAATTCAAAGATACCTACTAACATTTATTAACATAAATGCCTTCTTAGTCCTTCAGACGAGAGTCGGTCGCTCAAGGTCTGATTACAATCTATAAGTACGCCTCTCCTTAACTATTACATTTACGTTTGGTGCATCCATATTCAAAAGTTTTTGAACAATTCATCATGTGCCCAAAATGTGTTGGCTCTTGCCCCACGCTCGCTTGGCGTTGGCGATGCTCCTGCATCATTCTTTCCCCCCCTTGGGAATTTTCGCAGCTTTCTAAATCCCTGATTTTCAGGGGCTGCCAATGGCCAAATCATTGATTTTCCACTTGTAACAATCATCCCAGAGGTAGTTCCAACATGTTCCCCACTCATGGAGTCATGGTTAGTTGATTTTAATGTGGTTGTTCCATTTGTCCTCCTGCAATCAATATAAAATATTATGTTCTCATACAAGTGTCATAGTCAAATAGTTAGTTGGTTCAAATCAGATCTCTGCCCAACAGTCATAATAATTAATTACAATTATCAAATTCAAAATTCAGAATTTCCATAAATGGCAAAAATTTTCCAAATTCGAATTTACTAAAAACAGAATAATTTTCCAACAAATTTTAAATTTCAAAAATACTTATTTTTTAGGATGTCACATCCTTTCCCCCTTCAATAAAACACTATCCTTAGCTTTCATTCCTTTCTTGGAATAGGATTGGATGAGATTTCTACAAATCTCCCTCCAACTCCCAAGTGGCCTCCTTAGGACTAAAGTGCTTCCATTGCACCTTTACCTGAGCGACGACTCTGTTATGAAGTGTTATTTCTCTCCGGTCCAAAATTTGCAGGGGTTCCACCTGGAACTCGCCTTCGGGTTCCACCTGAACCATGTTCCAATCAATCATATGAGTAGGGTCATGAACATACTTTTTCAACAAAGAAATATGAAATACATTATGAATTCCTAGATTAGCTGGAAGTACAAGTTGGTATGCTACGGGTCCAATTCGAGTTAGAATCTCGAAGGGCCCACAAAACTTGGGTGCCAGCTTGGCACAGTTTCCTAACTTTAACGAGATTTTTTGGGCTTTGACCTTCAAATAAACATGGTCTCCCACTTGAAATTCCAAGTGTCTTCTTTTATGATCTGCATAGCTCTTATGTCTGTCTTGTGCTTCTTTTAAGTTCTGGTGTACCTTCCTTACCATGTTCTCCATTTCTTGGATCATTTCTGGTCCAACCATGAGTCTGTATACCGAGCTATCCCAGATAATTGGAGTCGTACACTTTATGTCATACAGTACCTCGAAAGGGCTTAACTTAGCCGAAGTTTGGTACCCATTGTTATATGCAAATTCTACTGAGTGTAGATAGTCTTCCCACTTGTTTGGTTTTGTTCTTACATACATTCAGAGCATATCCTCTACGATTTGGTTTGTCCTTTCGGTCTGTCCATCTGTTTTTGGGTGATATCTTGTACTGAAATTCAAATTAGTATTTATCCCTGCAAACAATTCCTTCCAAAAAGCGGATGTGAATTTTATGTCTCTATCTGAAATCACCATTTTCAGAATACCATGCAGTCTAAAAATTTCTTTCATAAATATTTCAGCAATGTTTATAGCTTTAAAAGTAGACTTTATAGGAATAAAGTGTGCGGACTTACTGAGTTTATCGATTACAACCATAATAGAATCATTATGTTTCTGATTTTTTGGAAAACCTGTTATAAGGTCCAATGATATGTTCTCCCATTTCCATTCTGGTACTAGTAATGGCTGTAATAGGCCGGCTGGATGTTGGTGTTCGGCCTTAACCTACTGACAATATTGGCACCTAGCCAAGTATTCTATTGTTTCACCCTTCATATTAGGCTATTAAAATTGTTTTCTAAGTGTTGTTGTCATTTTCTGGTATCCTGGATGGCCAGAATATGGTTTCTTATGCACTTCGTCCAAGACTATTAAATTTAATTCTGTTGAATCTGGTATGTAAAGTCTATTTTTAAATCGTAGTAGTCCCTCCTTGTCGATACTTAGATCTGGTTTTTCTGAGTTTGCGGTGTTCTTCCGTAATTCTGCCATTATCTTCGTGTAATTTTCATCGTTAATACATGTCGTCCTTATTCTTTGTTCCATATCACTATCTGCCTTGCTGATACTTATTTCAAATAACCCATGGACTCTTCTGCTTAGAGAGTCTGCTGCCTTATTTTCCTTACCCTTGATATGTCTGAATTCGAAGTCAAATTCGCTCAAGAATGCTAGCCATATTGCTTGCCTTGTGTTAAGATCTGGTTGGCTAAACAGATATTTCACACCGCTATTATCCGTCAATAGTAGAAATTTTATGCCCATTATGTCTTGTCACCACATTTTTAAGGCGTGTATTACCGCTGCCAATTCTAAGTCATGAGTGACATAATTTCGTTCATGTTATTTTAATTTCCGAGACTCATAACAAATCACGTGTCCTTCCTCAGTTAGGACACCACCTAGTCCTTCTTTACTTGCATCAACACATAGGGTAAAGTATTTATCTGGGTCTGCTATGTTCAATATGGGTTCTGGTGTCAATAATTCATTCATCTTGTTAAAACTGTATTGACATTTCTGTGACCAGTTAAAATTGGTCCCTTTCTTTTGTAATGATGTGATAGGGTAAGCTATTTTGGAAAATCTTTCTATGAATCTGTGATAGTATCCGATGATTCCCATGAATGACCGGATGTCTGCTACATCCTTTGGTACTAGCCATTCTATAATGGCCCTTACTTTCTCAGGATCGACTGCAATGCCTTATGCAGATATCACGTGTCCTAGGTACTGTATCGTTTTTTGGTAAAAATCGCACTTATCGAATTTAGCATACAGTTGGTGCTTCCTCAATGTTTGCAAGATGATTCTTAAGTTTTCTTCATGTTCTTCCTTCATTTTAGAATACACCAGAATATCGTTGATAAATACTAGTACGAATTTGTCTAAGTACTGACTGAAAATGTTGTTCATCAGGCACATAAATGTGGTTGGTGGGTTAGTGAGTCCAAAAGGTATGACTACGAATTCGTAGTGTCCATATCTTGTTCTAAAGGTTGTTTTGCTTATGTCCTCATCTTTTATCCTGAATTGATGGTAACCAAATCGTAAATTCAATTTTGAAAAGACCTTAGCCTCGCCTACTTGATCGAACAGGTCATTTATCCTAGGTAAGGGGTACTTGTTCTTAATAGTCATTTTATTCAATTGCCTATAGTCAATACATAGTCTTAGGGTAACATCTTTCTTTTTCACAAAGAGGACCGGTGTTCCCCATGGTGAAACACTGGGTCTGATATACTTTTTGTCCAACAATTCCTGCAGTTGTATCTTTAGTTCTGTCAACTCAGGTAAACTCATTCGGTAAGGTTCTTTCGAGATAGGGGCTGATCCAGGTAGTAGGTCTATGGAGAAGGCTATTTCCCTTATAGGAGGTAATTCTGGTATCTCATCCGCAAACATGTCTCTAAACTCACATAGGACAACAAAATCTTCTAGTTTCGGCTTATCTTCTTTTTCTAACAGATTCGTTATTTGGATGGCATAAACTTGACACCCCTTTCTCATACATTTCTTGAATTGCATTGTTGTGACTTGTCTAACTGATACTGGTTTTGGTATACCTTGGGTTGTTCTAGTAGTGTCACAATCATTTTTATAGTTAAGTGTCTTTGTATAACAATCTAGGACTACTTTGTGTCTCTCCAACCAATCCATTCCGATTATCATATTGTAGGACCCTAGTGGTAGAATATTCAGATTTGTTTTTATATTTTGACCATCTAAGTTAAATTCAAAATTAGAAACAAAGTCAACCACTTTCCTTTTAGTTCCCGTTGCTAACTGTACCAGCCATGATTTTGCGTGTTTCATCCTCTTAAGTTTATTTGACTCTACTACTCCATGAGTGAAATAACTTAACGCAGCTCAAGGATCAATTATAATAGAAATTTGGGTGTTATTGATTTTACCTTCAATTTCCACCATAGAGGACTAGTGGTCAGTTTGTTGACCGTCAATGGATGCATTAATACGATGCATGCTTCTGCCTACATCACCCATCGTCGAAGCTTCTTGTAGATTATGAACAACAGTTATGTTTTCCATGCTTAAATGTGGGCAGTTCCTCCTGAGGTGAGGTTCCCCACATTCCCAATACTTTAACGATTCCCAGGGATTGTCCCTGAATTTCTTTGTTCCTAGGTTTACCAATTTACCACCTCCTTGTGTGTTTGGATGGTTTGCGTGAAAGTATTTCCTCGGGAAGATTTTTGTTGCGTTCTGATAGGGAGATGGTTGGTATCCCTTCTTTCGTTGATTCATCCAATCTTGTTTCTTATCCTTCCAGGATTTAGGAAACTCTACACGTTGCTTGTATTGATCGTAGCACATTCGTGCCTTTCTAAACACTTCACTCAATGATTTGGGGTTGTCAAATTCAATTTTGTTCCTGTAGGACTGCGGTAAGCAGCTTAGGAACAGCTAGTTTTTTACCTTATCCTCTCGGATGTAAGGTACAAACCTTAATAGTTCCAGGAATTTATTTATAAGGTCTTCCACTGTCATCTGTACAAGTCTTAGTTCATAAAATTCATTTGTTTTCCTTTCGTAGTAGCTTTCAGAAAGGTATTGTTTCTTGAAATACTTCTTAAAGTCGGATCATTCCAACTGTTTCTCCTTTAGGCCTTTGGCCAATTTTAGGTCTTTCCACCAAATGCTGGCCTTCCCTTTCAGATTATAGATGGCCATTTTTACCTTCATATTACTGGAGTAGTTGTAGATCTGGAAGTATTTCTTGATGTCCAACAACCATGCCTCAACTTCTTCTCCTGTCTTGGATTCTCCATCGAAGGTAGTTGGTTTGATCTTTTTAAATTCTCCTTCCAGGTGGTCTACTTGTTTCCTTTTTTGTCTGTTTTAGTTTTGTCTTCAGTTGAAGGTGTACCTTCAGACGAACTGTCTCCTCTTTCTGTTTATGGTCCTAAGTTCTTGGAATCTCTCTTGCTGAATTCTTCATCGTTATTATCATCCTTTGGGATTTTCTTGGTCACTATACTGCGTAGTAGGACTTCATTTATCTCTTGTTGTTCCTGTTGTGCTTTCTTCAATTTCGCGTTGTCGGCTTTGAAAGCCTGCAGTTCAACAATAAGATTCCTCCTTGTTTCCAACACTTCCATGGGTGAGCTTCCATCACTATTCTGTCTTGGATATCCAGGAGGTCTTTTCTCCAGATTTCCTTCCATCCCGATTTCTTCTCCATCCTGGGCTGCCATAATTAACACAAAACAGAAAGGTCTTTATGTTTGTAGCAATAAGGTTTATTAGTTTTGCATAAATCAAAATATATACTAAGCGACAAATGTGGCCCTATTTAGGCCCAGTGTTGTAACTTTTCTCTGATACCATATGTAATGAACCCCATATTTACCACAAAAAAAAAAATGTTTACATAGTTTCTTGGTAGAATAAGGGTCCTAGTTATGCCATCCTCATGTCAAATTGATCATGAACTCTATAATAACTTTGTTTAAAATTCTATTACAAATTCCTTGTTATAAATTGTTAATTCTCTATTTACCACAAGATTTCTTATTCATGTCATGATTAGGAGGTTATAAGGAAAGGTCCCCAAAACTATTTGGCAAACCCCCTTCTGCTTTTAATTTTGTACTCGTATACCTATAGGTTGTGCACCTAAGGAAAATCTTATAATACATGTTGCAACTCACTTTAAATGTCACAAGACTTTAAGTTCGCGCATAAGTACACCTATGGATTTATGGCAGGAAGCCTTAAATAATCCTTAATCACAAAGGACCTGGGGTCGGGTTTTCTCTTACACCAGACAACTAACCTAACTACCAAGTTCTGGTTAGAATTGATGATTGATTGTAGTGAAGGTACGACATCCAAGGCCCATGGAAAGTTGACAACTAGTTTTTTATTGTTGTCTCAGATTTACACAGAGGGTGAAAGGGTTTAATCTAAATCATGATGGTGTCCATCGCAACCTCCTTTAAGTGGATGAGGTGTATCACTGTTGTAAAAGCTAAAGCTCTGAAATTTCACTGAATGTCATCCCACGATTCCCTATGTATTTATTGGCTCCATACTCCAAGTGTCACATTCATTCTGCCATTGTCACATGGCCATCCATCCTCCGCACTCCTTGCATTTACTACAAGGCGACAGGATGTCGCTTAGGGTTAGAATAGGTTTACAACTTTGTCATTCGTGAGTTTTTCTTCACGGAGTTTTAGCATACACCAATTCCAGAATTGAAGACTATGAGTTATGATGGTCACTCCCTAGTTCTACTACCGGCGCGACCCTGGCCCTAGTAAGTTTTCTTTGAACACAATCGGAGATAGGTAAAACAAAAGGGAGATGTAATATTCAGAAAAGAAATAATATTAGGCATTATGTTACTTTACCATTTTTTTGTCTTGTTTTTTTTTCTTTTCATATATGTGGTATTCTTCTTTGCAGTTAATTTTCTATGTAATATCTTTCGAAATCGCCCATAGTACTGAGAAAAAACAAAATTTTTCCTCCCTGAGATTGTCAGTACCCCTTCTTGGTTAGATGTTTTGGATCTCTCTATAGTAGTCACCAGAGTCTTTCGGGGTTAGGGTTGTTTGCCAGTATATTCCACCCCTCAAATAAGTGATGCGCCTTCATTTGTTATCAAAGGAAGGTCTCTCTGTGAAATGCCTAAATCATGGTATATAGGTTGACTTGTTTTATTATCCTATTATCATTTTCCCCCAAGAATCTGACGGAGATAGGTTGAATCTGTGTAAAGTTCATTGATGTCGATTCTTTCTGTTTGGTATGATAATACGTTATATTACCTTTTTTTTTTCCCTGGAAAAGATGGAGTCATCGTTCTGTAGGTTTACCATACCCTCGGTTGATCCATCTATTAACCTTACCATATTTTTTTTCTTCAGATACATTGAATATTCTATTGGGATCCCTACAGCATAATCCTTTCGGATGTGTAACAAAGTCGTGTCCTCTTGACGGGTAGTGGTTCCTTCCCGTCATTCAAACACCATAGTGCGATGATTCTATCCTTGCTACTGATTTTGTATATCTATGTGTTACATTTTTTGGCTCAGGACTGATTCAGACCTAACCTTTAATTGTATTTAAAATGTTGTATGAAAAGTCTATATTATTACTTTGACTCTCTCTCTTGTGGTAAAGTTTGTACAGTTTCCAAGTTAAGGGTTTCATTATAAAACTTATTATTGTCACTAATGATGGGCCTTGTTGTTGCGAGGACCCATTATAGATCATACGGTGACCTCCTACCTCGACCAAAACATCCAGACAGACAACAGGTGATGGGACAAGGATTCGAACTCACGCATCAACAAGATAAGTATCTTTCTGAAAGGGATAATATCAGTTTAACTTTTTAAAGGGCTCATTGTAATCTACTTTCTTTATTCTTTAATCCTTGATTAAAGACTAATGTCTATAGGACTTGAATATTGCAGGGACTCCATTTATGCAATCCTCAGATTCCCGTTGTGGCCTTCTACACTAGAGGTATTCTAGTTCCGAGCCTCTGACTCCCCAGCTAACTCTACAGGTTCTAGCATCCCCAAGGGGATCGTGATTCAACTAGCTCTATTATAACTAGTTTTGTGTCTACTGTAACATTTATTGGAGTAAAATCTTGTGGTCGTTCTTCCATAAATGGTATAACGCCAGTTTCCTGTATACGTATTGAGTCTGTAATAAATAGTTTGGTCAACTATGTAATATCCTTCTTTTCTTGAATTATTAGAAAGACAGTCCTGGTCAGATTTACTCGGAATGAAAACCTGTGGAAAATTATTAATGTCTTTTAAAAATTTGAACACTGTACATACTATTTATGCTACTCGACTCTGATTTAAGCCATTGGCCTAACTCGTTATAGAAAGGAAAGGGTTATTCCATATTTTTTTTAATATATTCATTGATAGCTTTCGGTCTACTGTATTCGATTTAAAAAGGATGAAGTGCATTGGCTGTTGTTTCCACTAGAGTATCCTAACTCCTATGCATTCAATTTATAGTTATGGTTGTGTGTGTTAAAAATTTATCATATTCAGAATATAGGAGAGAATGCTTATGAATACATTCATGTATATATCTTTATGTACGTAATTGTTTGTGTAGGCACTAGGATACATATTTCATCATCATGCATGCTCATAGAGATTGGATAAATACTAGTTATAGTTCTAATGTGGAAGTGGATTGATTCGAAGTAGCTTAAATCTACACTAAGTGGCAGATAACGTCTTGTTTTCAGTTATAAATATGAATTTGTATTTACAACAATATACTTATTCCAATTACATATAGACTAGTTCTCAATTTTTTCATGCTCAGATGATCATACTAGGAATTTCGACATAAGGGAAATACCTCTGTTCTAGCAGAAATCTAGTTTCAGAAATTGGTTACTTCCAGAATTAAATCACACCAACCCATTCCATAACCTAATAAATGAGATAAATTCTAACTTTCCTATAGAATTTTAAAGATTGTGCTACACCTGTAACTAATTCACTCCAAAGAGATAGAAATAATTTGATTTAGACACAGAAGTTACATTACATCATATATACGATCTTACAAACAAATGCATTACAACAATCAAATATGTATATACGCTCATTCAAAACAGAGAAGGAGAAGATTAACATATGTAAACTAGTTCGTGGGAAGACAAAGGGAACAACCACGTTCCTCCCAACCGTAGAACCAGACAGCCAAATCACTTTCCCAGTTCACCCCCTATCCTGACCATGAGTCCATGAGGGCTAACTCGAAAACTCCTCCTCAACAATGTCCCTCAGTTTTCAGCAGACTCCTCTTACCTCACACTCAATCAACAGTGTTCATAACAGCAAGAAAACAATAGTCTCTTTTCCCTGCATACTAGGCAGCGTCTTACCTCCTCACATATGATATTTAACAAAAATCCTTTTGCCTAGGTCTTTCTTTCCCCCCCTTGGGAATTTTCACAGCTTTCTAAATCCTTGATTTTCAAGGGTTGCCAATGGCCAAATCACTGATTTTCCACTTGTAACAATCATCCCAGAGGTAGTTCCAACATGCTCCCCACTCATGGAGTCATGGTCAACTGATTTTAATGTGGTTGTTCCATTTGTCCTCCTGCAATCAATATAAAATATTTCGTTCTCATACAAGAGTCATAGTCAAATAGCTAGTTGGGTCAAATCAGATCTTTGCCCAACATTCATAATAATTAAGTACAATTATCAAATTCAAAATTCGGAATGTCCATAAATGGCAAAAAAAATTCCAAATTCGAATTTACTAAAAAYGGAATAATTTTCCAACAAATTTTAAATTTCAAAAATACTTATTTTTGGGGATGTCACAAGGGGGGTAGAGAGAGAGGGGATGAGAGGAATGGGGGGAGAGGGAAGGAATATAGAGAGAGGTAAATATATTTGAGAGGTGAGAGAGTGTGGGAGAGAGAGGGAGGGGGATACAAAGTGAGAGAAAGGGATGGGTAGATATAGGAGAGAGCAAGTGGAGGGGGGGGAGGGGAGAAGGTGAGGGAGGGAGAGAGACAAAAAAATTATAAGAGTGTTCAAGAGTGAGATGGAGAGAGAGAGAGAGAGAGGAAGGTATAATAAGGGGAAAAGAGTAAGAAGGGGAGCGAGAGAGAGAGGGAGAGAGAAAAAGAGGGGTAGAGAGAGAAAGGAATGCATAGTGGGGGGTAGAGAGAGAGAGTATGTGTGAGAGTGTGGGAAGGAGAAAGATAAGGATATAGAGAAGGGGGTAGAGAGAGAGTGAGAGGAAGAGGGGGAGAGAAGGAAGGGAGGTAGAGATAAGTAAAGAGAGAAAGGGGGGAGGGTGGGGGAGAGAAAGGTAGATGCAGAAGAGAAAGAGGGAGGGAGAGAGAGGAAGAAAGACAGGGGGGTAGAGAAAGTGTGTGTGAGGGAGAGATCGAGGGGTATAGAGGCAAGGAGGGAGAGATAATACTGAGGGAGGTGGGGGTATAGAGGGAGGGAGAGAGAGATAAGGGGCGAGATGGAGAGAGAGAGGGGGGGGTATAGAGTGTGTATGTGTGAGTGTGAGAGGGAGACAAATAGGGAGTAGAGAGAGAAAGAGTGAGAGGAATAGGGGTACAGAGAGGTGTTATCACTCTGTAATTTCTCATGCTGAAGAAGAAATGGGAAAAGGTAACTACAAAACCACTTTGGAGTCAAGGATGTATCCCTCCAAGACTCAGAGAGGCATCTCTCTGCATGATTTAGCTTTGTTTGCTAGGAATTTTAGGGTAATTATGATAGTACAGGGTTTGGTTTTTAGATTGTTTGGTTCGAACAACCAGGGAGGGCCATTGGGAAATGGAGTCAAAGAGTTTGAATTCTATCAAGAAAGGTTCTACATAAAACATAACAGGGCAGGATAGGCACCTATGTTGGATTCTTATGATTGATGAGTTATTTGAAAAGAAATGTGAGGGGATCGGATTATACTAGAGAAATTAATAATTTTGGGACTAACCCTCAAGCAAAAAACATTGAAATTATCCAAAGCCAAGAATAGAGTGCACATCAAAACATTTTTTTTCCTTCAATCTTCTATTGAATAATTCAAATCGGAAAAACATAAAATTATAATAGAGAAAGGAGAAACATAAACAAAGGAAGATGTACTTCACCAACATAAACGACACAAGAATATTGTAAATGCCTCAAGTGTAGTACTAAAGTTTTAAAAGAAATAAGGCTCTATGAGATCTGCTACAATATCAGTTCCATCCTTCAAACAGATCCCAAATGATCAACCCTTAATACTTCATAATCAGAAGTATTTATAAGTTATTTGCAATCAATTGTGTCATTAATGACCAAGATTAAATTTAGGAAAATCTAAACTAACTATATCTTTAATTAAAATAATATAGATTTGTCTCATATATGCTTCGAACTTCCCGTTATTATTTGATGGAGGTTTTTTAGGATTTGTCCTTTAATTTCTATTGCATGGCTTATCTTTGTTGCTAACTATGGCCACCTCTAAAAAATCATGCCTTGAAATATGGACATGATTGGTTGCATGATGATCCTTTGTTCTTAGGTGTCTCAGGTAATTTTACATGTGGAATGAGGTTGAAGCTACCTCCACAAACTATGTTTATTGTCCCTTCATCTTTGCCATTTCTCCCTTTTGAATATTTCGCCTCCCTAAATTCTAAAAAATTGGGTCCAAGTAAGTCTTTGATTCTCCCAATCTGAAATGTCTGTGTAAAATCTATGGGACTTTTCTGTAAATAAGCTTGTTCTGAGAAAAAACCTCTCTCGGATTTTTTAAATTCATCTCCAGATTTCTGGGAGCTGGGTTTGAAAAATATTTGTCGAACAGAAAAATCGAGAATCCTAAAAAATAGGGATTAAAGATGTTGTTGATTCTCCCAAGCCGTGGCACATACAAAAACACTGAGAGAGGTTAATGGATTTTAGCCCATTTTGATGAAAAACCTCTTTATGTTTTCGAAAATATTCCTTCTTTTTCCCAAAACAGACCTCGGAAGATAACTGGTCAAAAATGGTTTCGAGAGTGATTTTCAGATGGGGGAGAGTGGATTCCGGACCCCCCCTAGGGTGGTAAGTGGTATTCAGGGGGTGGGGGTCCGAACTCCTGTGGAGGTGAAAAGTGGCCATGGTAGTTTCACTTTTCAAACCCCCCTTGGTTGAGTGATGTAGGGAGGGGGGTTCCGGAATTGTTTTATTTGTCTTTTTATTATATTGTTTTTGTTTTAATTTTATTTTGTTTTAATTTTTATTTATTATATTTTTGTTTTATGTTTTGTTTTATTTTATTTTTGTTTTATATTGTTTTGTTTTATTATATTTTTCTTTATATTTTATTTTAATTTTAAATTTTAATAATTAATAATTATTAATATTTTTTTATTTAAATCTTTTATTAATGTTTTGTATTAAACTAATATTTGTTTAATTTTAATTTATTATTACACTAACCTAATTTCCAACCTAAAAAAACTAACTTAACTACTAATTATTTAAATTATTAATTTAATTAGTTATTAAACTAATTAATATTTTATTTAATTATTTATCGTGGGTTATCTAACTTTGTTTTATTCATGGAAGAATGGTGGGAGAACGATGAAGTGAATGGATGTAAAGGTATTAGAGGGACGACAGTAGATAGGTTAGCAAGGATAAAGTGGATGATACAGTAGGAAGATGGGTGAAAGATGATGCAAAATGGAGGGGGAAGCGAGGCGAGTCAGCAAGCCACGAGCTTCATCATGATACCAACAAAAGATATTTGAATCATCATATTTTCTATAATTATAGGACCCTAACATAGGCTCCACCTTGGGGTGGCATATCTTTCAAGAGGTGACAAGAACCACAGAACTTTGAACACAGAGGCCAGTGCTTTATCCATTAGGCTGACCCAAACTGCAACCTTTTATATCCAACATCCTCTGGGCTGATATTTAAGCAGAAAATGGATCTGTATATTGAATCTAAACTGAGGAAATATTTGAAGGATGCTCACAACCCTCACCTTATTTGCACACTGCAAACCCAAATACTAAAAATATGCTTACCTAGTAAGCTTATTTATGTACCTATAATCTTATTCTAACATGTTGAAATTCTGTTTAGTTAGGTAATGGAAAAATGTCAATGAAGCCAATTTATTAGTTGATCCAATAGCTCAACTCTTTCATTGTTTTTAATAGGCATCAAAACTAGAGCTTGCAAAGGCATAAGGAATTGATTTCCAACCTAATCGTCATAACATAAAGCTTTGGAACTATGGAAAATCAAAGAGGCTCCAGGTATCAATTGAAATTCTGAAAAGAAGAGCTCCCCCATATAGATAGCAATAGGATCATGATAGAAATGACTTATTTCTTTATATTCAAATTCAAACACTTCAAAGCCAAGAGTTGGTAATGTACATATGCTATCTATTTTATTATGCAAATTATGATTTGACTATAGATTTTCTGATGAACTTTGAAAAGAAACTCTTCTTGAACCAGACCATGAAAGAGACTGCCTAATCATGTCTATATCATAACCTCTTTTAAGCCCATAATTGGAAAATGAAACATGACTTGGACAACACAAGTCATCCAACACATCAGCTACTGGATCATGTAGGAACTGACATGATTGTTGCATTGATTCCAATGAAACTTCTTGATTTTCTATGTGTTTATCCTTCAGTACATGCTTAGGGATATTAGCAACATTTTTCTTCAAAGACTGAAATGAATTAAAGCTTAATGGTACAAAATTATACTGCATCAATTCATTTATGATTTGACTATCAATGTAACTCAAGGGTTGCAGTCCTGGATCTAGAAAAACTTCCATGTCATCAATGACATCCTCAACAGATTCATTAGAACATTCTTCATCCCTACTACTGACAACTTTCTTATAATTTTCTCTCAAAAATTGAAATGAAGAAAAACATAAGGGCAAAGACTTATCACTTACTCTTAGATTTTATGCACTTCCCTCATTGTTGTCATAATTAGAATGCACATGATGATTGCCATGTTTGATATGTAACTAATCTTCTTCCTTTTCCCAACAACATACCTCTATTTGCTTTGAAGAATCAACCTTAATGTAATTATCATCATAATGATCATACTTGGGTAGATCATCCATGAAAGAAATGTCATCAAACATACACATTAGATCAATTGATTTCTCTACTGCAAGTTGATTTTGAGTTTCATCTTGGATGGTGTTGTGAATTGAATACATAAAATAATCATTTTCAGATATATGATACCTAGGATGAGCTGCAAAATGCTTGGGAACAATGACCCTTTCTCTCTGTGAAAAAAAACGGAACATGGTGTCTTTGAACAACAATTTCTTCTCTTATCATAACCTTTTGCATCATATCTTTCATTGTGTTTGCCAAAATGTCTAGCTTTTCTTCTGAAGATTTGAACTTCTCCTTTGCTAGTTTCTTCCTTTCTTCCACCTTGATCTTTAACCTTTTGATCAAAAAATTAGTTTCCACACTAATTTCACTTTTCTGCATCTCCTTGAGTGTAGTAGTGTTCCTTTCTCTCAACTGAAATTCTATCTCTGGATCAAAGGCATCTCGGTAGTGTAAGAGAGCTAAACCAAGAGGAGGTTTTATATCAGCAGGCATTGAATTGTAAACTTGATTGAATCTGGCTGAAAAGTGTTACATTATTTCTCCTAGTTGTCTTTTCAAATGATAATGGTCTTATAAAATAAGAAAAATATTTCTCTTGATCTCCCATTTTCCAAGGAAGACTTCTACAAAATGATGAAAATTGGATATGCTTGCAGCTGACAACTTTTGAACCATTACTTATCTCTATCTTGCAAAGATAGAGAAACAAGTCTCATGTAATACACCATTTTCCTCAACCTCAAAAACATCAAGAAAATTCTCAAAACCCTGAATGTGTTTCTCATCAGTGATGTTACCATATTCTCCATGAAACATGGGAAGATATTTGTAATAATTTGCAGGGAAATCATGGAGTATAGGATGTAAGACGAGGGGCTTGTATCTATCTGGAATATTTACAGGTGTAGGAGTATGTACAAGGATTTTGAAACTAGGCTTCATCTCTTGAGGCTCATTAGGTTGAATTTGATCAACATACATTTCAGCAATATGGTCTTGGTTGGGATCATAAAAAGAGAGGAAATAATTAAAAATAAAACCTATGTCTTGGATGAAATTCCAACTTGCATACCTAATCTTTTCAAATTGTCTTGTCGTGTTTCAGTTTATTCCTCCAATGGAGTCTTTGAAACTGATTGGAGTTGATTGGAGTCACCAAGTAGATGATTCATCCTTATTTTGTTTGATCACTTTCCACCATCAGTAATTAGATCTGGAACTTGATATGATTTTCTGAGGAACATTCCCCACTATGGTCGCCACTATGTTTTCACTCTGTAATTTCTCGGGATGAAGAAGAAATGGGAAGAGGTAACTACAAAACCACTTTGGAGTCAAGGATATAGCCCTCCAAGACTGAGAGAGGTATCTCTCTGTATGATTTAGCTTTATTTGTTGGGAATTTTAGGCTAGTTATGATAGTACACAGTTTTGTTTTTAGATTTTTTGATTGGAACATCCAAGGAGGGCCATTGGGAAATGGAGTCAAAGATTTTGTGTTCAATCAAGGCAGGTTCTACAGAAAACATAACAGGGCAAGATAGGCACCTATGTTGGATTCTTAATATTTATGAGTGATTTGAAAAGAAAGGTGAGGGTTTCGGATTATACCAGAGAAATTAAGAATTCTGGAACAAACCCTCAAGTAGAAAACATTGAAATTATCCAAATCCAGGAACAGAGTGCACATCAAAAAAAATTATGTCCTTCAATCTTCTATTGAATAATTCAGATTGGAAACACATAAAATTATAACAGAGAAAGGAGAAACATAAACAAAGGAAGATGTATTTCACTAACATAAACGACACAAGAATAATGTAAATGCCTCAACTATATTACTGAAGTTTTAAAAGAAAGAAGGCTATATGAGCTCTTCTACAATATTAGTTCCATCCTTCAAAAAGATCCCAATTGATCAACCCTTAATACTTCATAATCAGAAGTATTTATAAGTTGTTTACAATCAATTCTGTCATTAATGAGAAGGATTAAATTTAGGAAAATATAAACTAACTATATCTTTAATTACAATAATATAGAATTGTCTCAGATCTGCTTCAAACTTTCAGTTCTTATTTGATGGAGGTTGTTTATGATTTGTCCTTTAATTTATGTTGCATGTCTTATATTTTCTCTGACTGTGGCCACCTATGAAAAATTGTGCCTTGAAATCTGGATATGACTGGGTGTGTGTTGATCCTCTGTTGCTAGGTGTCTCGAGTCATCTGAAATCTAGAATGAGGTTGAAGCTATCTCCACAAACTCTGTTTATTGTCCCTTCATCTTTTCCATTTGTCCCTTTTGAATATTTCACCTTCCTAAATTCTGAAAAATAGGGTCCAAGTAAGTCTTCAATTCTCCCAATATGAGATGTATGTGTCAAATATGGTGGAATTTTTTCTAAATCATCTTTTTCTGAGAAAAAACCTCTTTCGGTTTTTTGAAATTCATCTCCAGTTGTCC
>ML789447.1:328851-365717 GCA_009831015.1 Picea engelmannii
TACCTCCCCTCCATGTCTTCCTCTCTCTCCCTCTCACACTCTCACACACTCTAACAAGGCATGGCAAGGTAAGACATGGACTTGACCTAGACATGGTAAGGCCTAGACATAGACCTAGACCTAGACTTAGACCTAGACATGGAAATGCATGGAAAGAACTAAACCTAGACTTATACCATGACCTAGACCTAGACCTATACCTTGAACTATACATAAACCATGAACTAGACCTAGACCATGACCTAGACCACTACAAAAGGGTACCTGAATGGAATGAATAGCCACATATCATAACTGAGTTGGTACTTGAATGGAATGGATAGCCATATATAAATTCTTAATTTAACTTACTTCATTTGTATGAATAATGTTCGCAAAATCTTTTTAAATAATAATGTAAAATTTAACTTTTGAATAATGTATGAGTTTAATTTTTTTTAAATAATAATATGTAAACTATATATGTGTGTGTGTGTGTGTGTGTGTGTAATAATGTGTAAACTTCATATATGCATCTTTATAAAAATGAAATAAAATCGAAAACAAACCCATTCTAAATGGATATTACAATGATCCAAAAATCCAAAAATACTCAACACATTCTTTATAAAAAGGGATTAAAATTGAAAACAAACCAATTGTGAATGGATAACGCAAGGAATCGAAACAAGGATCCAAAGAGACTCAACACACTTGTGAGGGAGGTTGGAAAACCTTTTCAACTAGAGACAATATTCATATCTCCAATATTGCAGCAGATGTAGTCATGCCTGAAAAGCTTGCAGGTACGTAGAATTCAATCAACTCGTTAGTTAACAGGTTTAACACATAACAAACCTGATGACGAGAATCGATCCAAGTTTTAGTAACAAAAATATAGCCACTCCACTCCGCAGTATGCATAGGTGCACCACAAATTGTTTTAGGAAAAATAATTTCAAGAAGCCAATCATTTTTCTCAACATCATATTTCATCAATTGTATTTCACTGAGGGTATACAAGTGCCCAAAAGAAACTAAGGAGGACAACTTGAACAATGCCCCAATTCTGTGATAAATCTTGCAACAATGTTGTCTAACCAGAAATATATTGCACGCATAAATTTATTATCAACTTGTTGTAACTGTGCGATCTCCACATAATTCCATTCTAGTTGTCTAAGTCGATTTGTGGGGTGGTTGTATTTCAACCTCAATATCCACTACTAAAACACATGCGGGAAATCACAGAAAAATACTTCATGCAAGTCGTTAAATACGTACTTGTCCAAATATTTGCGCGGTGTTATTTTAGAGTTATTTTATCTTTCTGCACAAATTCCAGCTCCTTTGTTGTCAACCACTTCTCAATCTCTGCCTTAGTTTGGTTCCACGGTCTGAATATCCCCTTATATATTCTCATTCCTTTAACATTTCCTCACCAGATCTGACATTATTTTCACGATTCTTCAGCAGATCTCATTCACTCAAACCCATTATGTTCCAACTGACAACGAATCCATTTGTTGGTTGTTTATTTCCTCTCACTACAATTATTGGGTTGACCCGGGTTCAGATCTACTATGGTTTCCAACAAAACCCCCTAAAAATATCATCCCTCTTGGTAAACCGAAAGGAAACACAACGCACATAATGCACTGTGCAATCTCACCTGAGATAGTTCTTATGGGTGGCTACAATGCTCAGGTGATTACAGCCTCGTAATGAGTGGGGATCTAGGATTACACTCTGTGATATTCATGTGTTACTCTAACATTCATCTTATATTGAATTTTCTATCTTTCTTATTCATGCATGTAAAATAACATATTTGACTAAGTCATTCATGCATGTCTCTAACATATAATCATTGACAGCAAAGGAAATACATAATATTTAATAACATAAAACGTGATCTATCATGTTTCACCCCCTCCTAGTCTACACCCACAAATATTTGTATGCTCTGCTCTTTTATTATGGTGTTTCCAAAACTACAGTGTTGCATGCATTACAACTCTCCATCAAACGGGTCAAGATATACAATGAGGCAAACTGGATCACACTAGGCTCCTCGGCATGTGATCTAACCCTCAAGATCTAACTTATTTCCTCTCCTTAGCTGAACAACTTACAAAATGAGATCGTATTTTATAGACATTTTGAACCACAACCGAAAAGCCGAACCAAAACCCATAATAGTCTTCCAACCCCGACCTAGACCTCTTAGGTCCCTATTTATACATGTTATTGGCTTACCATCCATTACATCCTCTTACCAAAACCCTAACCCTAGCAATTTTAGGTGTTCTTTCATGTGTTCCTCACATGATTTTCATCCTCATCATGTGTGTTTACATTGCACATGTTGCTTTTCCTGCCAGCTGTCTTTTCCTCCTTTGTGATTTATTCTCCAAAATTAGTCTTTTCCCCAAAATAGGCTTGCACCCAACAGGTCCCCAAAACTAACATGTGGCTCATCCCGAGCCACCTAGGCACTGTGTGCTCCCTTGAAAACGTCTTCTAGACTACGGAACTTGTCTACAAGTCCCCTTCCTCATGTTTGGACTTGCTCGGCCTTTTCTGTGAGTGATTCTAAGTTATGTGATGTGACTTCCTCCTAAACTATGGTTGTACATTCCTCGTGTGTCTGCACC
Organism: Picea engelmannii; assembly: GCA_009831015.1. Taxonomy (NCBI): domain Eukaryota; kingdom Viridiplantae; phylum Streptophyta; class Pinopsida; order Pinales; family Pinaceae; genus Picea; species Picea engelmannii. The sequence goes on from ML789447.1 coordinate 331,488, forward strand.
ATATTCTTCTTCTCTGCCTCCAACTACGCGATCATTTTTGTTTCTTTCTCTTGGAGGTGTTCCATTTGTGCCTGTCTCTCCTATTTGTGCACCTGTGCAGTCTTAATCTCGGCCTGCAATATCTTCACCTCCTGCATTCCTTTTAAACTATCAATGATGCTCATTATCGTTTTCCTCTGCTTGAGGTCCTAGATCTCTACACTTATTTTCTCTTCCTCCTGGTCCCATTGTTGGACCTGCTCATCTTCCTCTAGCATTTTCCAAAGTTGTGTTATTCTGTCAAATAGTCCTCTTGTTGTGTTATCTTGTTTCTCCAACTCTGCTAGTTGGAGTGCATCTTCTTATTTCCTCTATTCCCTAGCCTCAGGTGGAGTCATCGGAGTTAATTTTTCCTTCAATTCCTCAATATTTTCCTATAGTGGTCAATGGTTTGGGAAATCTTATTGAGTTTCTCCTCTATACTTGAACTCTCAACCTAGGCGTTATCTGGAAGGTGGTTGTAGATTGTTGTCACCCCCTATTCGATTTTACCTGCATGCTCTTTCTCTCCTCTGGTCTTGAACTTTACTTGTTCGACTGCGAGCTCCAATGCTTCCTTTTCACATTTTGTTTCCCGCAGTTTTACTATGTTTTTCCTCGCGTGTGACTACACCTCATGTGGGACGCTAACTTGGAGTCTATAAAGCGCCTTTATGGGTGTTCTGGATAATACCATGTCAGCCTACACCAAATATTTTAGTGGTGTCTGTGTTGTGGTTTTATCCATGCGCAGCATGTCATTTGTTACTCTGAATGTTGGACTCGCCTGGGAAATTGTGTGAATGGTGTATTTCTTTTGTGGCGTAGTCCTTTTGTCGTTGTTTTTTCTCTCTCGGGGAAGGATTTTGTTCCCCTTTCATACCATTGCACGATTCTGATTTGCTTGAGGACCTTCTTTATGCCAGCCAGGTCATCTTGTATTTTCCCTCTTTGGTGATTGGCTTCTTCGAAGTCTTATGTTGCGCGGTCTTGCACCTTCTCTGCCACGAGGTAAGCGGTGTCCTCTGTGAACATGTAATAAGGTGTCCCTTTATGAAATTTTTCCTTCTTGCATGATCCTCATGTCTATGAAATTGGTTGTTTACGTGGCCCTGTTTCTTATGCATTAGATGTTGAGGGGGTTCCCTACGTTTATGTAGCCCCGATCCTTGTTATTTTTGTTGTGGGGCAGTGTCCTTCTTTCTTGTTTGTTCATCCTTCTTTGGCACACCCCCCTTCTTTTGTTGTGTCATCTTATGCATTGGTTTCATCCTTTTGGGCACAACTTTGTCCCCCACAGGTGTCTTGGTTTTCCCTGTGTCCACCTTCATACCCTTAGGTACTTCTTGAGTTAGGAATCGAATCTTCCATTCGTCGTCCCAATATCTCATAGCCATTTCTAATGTCTTCCTTCGTTACGTAGTATATTAATTGAAGCCACTCTTTTCCTGGATCCCTGTGCGCTTGGATCCACATGTTGTGCCTTGACTCTTTGAAGTTGGATATGTCCTTGAACTATGCAACCACATCTCGGGTAATTCGCCAAGTGTTGGCTATGCTTTCCTATATTTCTTCAAAATACCTGGAAAAGGTACTCGTATTTGTGCTTATGTGCTTGGGGTTCAATTTTCTCCCTAATGACGTGTATCGGGTTGCGTGGCACTGAACTATCCAGTTACATAAGTATGAATATGGGAGCTCCCTCTACCCCATCAGCACGATTCACATGAGTAGCCACGAGTAGTGTAACTTTGTGTCGAGGTCCTTCACATCTTTATAGTCCTCAAGGAATAGGTTCACTAGGTAAGGGCCCTAGTTGAGCTACATGTCATTCGTGCACTGCATTACAGCTGCGACGACCTCGGAAGGGACTTCCTCCTTGCGACACTTTATCTGCATTTTATAGGCCATGAGTTTGGTGGCCATCTATGTCATGATGTCATTGATCCTTTTAATAATAATGTCACACGAGCCCCTCTCTATCCCATATGTCCTCTTCCTTTCTTCAACCAGAGCCTTCTCTTTTGTTTTGTTGTCCAGGTATTGCACGGGGTTCTTACCCATTGAAGGTAGTCATGTGATTACTGCTATCATCTCTGCGTCTATGGAGATGGGTTTTTCCATCCATAGGAATCCTCCATGGAGGACTGCTATCAGCTGCTTGATGCAATTGTTCACCTCTTTCCCCCTTTCAAAATTGGGGAATCTCCAATAGGTTTAGGATCCCTATGTTTGCTAGGCAGGGATGATTTTAAGGATGGAATTTTTTTTTAAATGTAGAAACCTTGGCGAATCTTACTAATCCTTCATATGCCAACTATAAAATGTTTGGCGATATTTTTGTAAAAATATTCAAATTTCTAAGGATTTTATATAGTTTTTATAAAATTTTGGTGATTTTTAAGGTAAAATAATTTTATCCTATAGAATTTGGGCGAATCATTTTTAAAATAGTGAATCTCGTTTTTGGAAAAACCATGGAAAATTAGCCCATGAGCGAAATTTAGCCCCTAAAATCATCCATGTTGCTAGGCCAGCTACCCATGGAATTGGTTGTAGGATGGGATCTCCAAAGGGCCCTATCCCTATTCTATCTAAGTAAACTTGTTTCACAAATTCGGGGAATTTTTTTGTGTCAGCCACATCGTGGTCTGAGTATCTTAACTTCTCCACGCAACCTAGAAGTGTTGGCATGGTTTGCACTCCTTCCAGGATGCGTGTGAGTACAATATTTGAGTCAAACTGCCTGCACGGAGACTGTTCCATAGGTCATTTTCCCTTTCGTTTTTCCTATTGACTTGAGGTCCTTTCCTCCATCTGTCTTCTTTCTATGTCATGGTCAAGCTGGCTAGTGATATATTCTACCAGACCCTCCTGTTGTTGCATGGTTTCTACTCTGGTGGTTTTGGGTGCTCTCACCTATGTCTACATAGTATCTTGGACATTTTCCTTCTGGTCCTCCTCGGTCGTCATAGTTTCTGGTGGTTTTCCTGTGTTATGCACGGGATGTCCCTGCACATTACTAGTCAGGTCGACTTCCATGGCCAATGCGGTTAGACCATTCCTTTATTCAACCACTTACTTAGGGTCTATGGGTGCTTCAAAAGGTGAAGGAATTACTTCGATGTCGACGAATTCCTTGGTCTGTCTAGTTTCATGTCCGGCCTCTACTACCTCTCATAGTGCTCGGCTACTTCATGTTTTCCTCCTTGCTTGGCTCACAACACCCATATTTGGTGGTTTCATCGTGGGTATTGGTTCATTTATGTTGACTAAGTCTTTACTAGTTCTCCATGTATTTTGTTTCAACTTACTTCCTCTCCGCGTGCTCTATTTCTCTGCAACTTCATGATTTCACAATGAGTCTTATGTTTCCTGTGTTTCCCCTTTATATTGACAAGTCATGAAACTTCTCAAAGAAGTTTCCCCAGCTTTGATTAATGTAATGGCACTTTATGAGTACTTTTTCATTGAATTCCATGATTATTTCCAATTGGCCCCTTTTTTTCGTAACCTTCATTTTTCAAATTTCTTATTTTTCTGACCGTTGGACCTTTTTGCAGTGTGCTAAGCTTTCCAAGTGCACGGTATGTTGTGTATTTTTTTCGCGTGGACATTTTATTTTCATCGTGTTAAGTCCATTTTTGTTGCGGGTGGTCTTCTTCTTTCTGGCACGGTAACTCTTGCACACAACTTTCTCTTTTTTTTCTTTTTTTTTTAGAATAGACTATGTACAAGTTCTCCTACTACATGGAAACGTTTTATTACTAGGAAGTCTAGTGTCCCTATATAGTTTCATTCGACTATCGTTGATCATTCCTTTTAGTTATGTGCCTTGCAAATATTTCAGTTGTACAGATCCTCCATATGTGACAGTCTTTACTTCATATGGCCCCAACCAATCAATGCATTATGAATTTTCCTGGATGTTGAAGAAATTTGTTGTCATACACCAAGACTAGGTTTCCCTCCTTGAAAATTTTCCTCTTGATATGTTTGTCATGCCAATATTTATCCCTTGCTTTCTATACTTCTTGGTGGAATCCTGCTAGGATCCTATCTTCTTCCATATCCATCACCTCACTGAGCCTTTCTTTTACTGCGCTTTGTTCTGTCATGTTGGTGATTGCTGCTACACATAGGCTAAGTACCAAGAATTCTAATGGCACCACTGCTTCTTTTCCATACACCAACCTGAATGGTGTTTGTCCTGACAACTTTTTTCATGTAGTCATGTATGCCCACAATATTGCTGGTATCTGCAAGTCCCAATCATCCATGTTCACATTGCAGATCTTTGTCAAGGAATTCTCTAGGATCTTATTAAAGGATTCCACTGTTCCATTCGCTTGAGGGTGATATGGTGTACTCTTCTGATGGTTGACTTCAAATTCCTCATTCATAGCCTTGATAGTATTGTTGAGAAAGTGAGTACCTTGGCCACTCATGAAGATCCTTGGGCATCCAAATCTAGTGATCACTTGCTCAAACAGGAAGTGTGTTGTTATCTCTGTGCTATAATCTTTTACCGGTGTTGCTTCTGCCCATCTTGTTAAGTACTTTGTCATAGTAATGATATACCTTTCTCCTGACCTCTTTGTTGGTGGATTAATTGGTCCCACAAATTCTATTTCCCATTTGTCAAATACTTGCAAGGTTATGTGTGGTCTTAGGGGCATCTCATCCCATCTATTAGGTTTACCAACCCTATGGCATACATCACATCTCTGGAAGTAGTCCTTTCAATATATATGTGAATGGTCAACCACCATAGTATTGTGTGCAATACTTTCTGCATGATAGCTTTTCCTTCATAATGTCCTTCGGCTATTCCCTCATGAGCCTTTGCTAAAATCCTAGTCCTCTCATTTTCTAGGACACATCTTCTCATAATGTTGTATGTGCCCATCTTGTATAGGTGTCATGAAATTAATTAATAGTCTGCATCTCTGACTACCATATTTTTCTTCTACGCAGTGTTGAATTCTTGTGGCGCAATCCTTGTACTCAAGTATTCAATGATGTCAGCAAAATATTCATCAACTACTTGGACTGAAAATAATTGTGCATCAGGGAAGTTTTCCTCTAAATTTGTAGGTTCCTCTCCATTGGTGATCCTTGACAGGTGATCAAGTCTTGCATTCAACTTCCCTAGTTTGACTATCACTTCAAATTCAAATTCCTAAAACAAAAGTAACCATCTACATATTCTCCCCCCCAACACTGTCTTGTTGACTAGGTATTTGAGGGAAGAATGATCTGTGAACATTTTAAAGTGTTTTCTAAGTAGACAGTGTTTGAACTTATACAATGCATATACCATTTCTAGGCCTTCTCCTTCTGTAGTATTTTAGTTCTTCTCTGACTCTAACAATTTTATGCTTTCAAATGCTATAGGATGGTCTAACTCTCCTTCTCCTCGTTGCACCAAAATAGCTCCAAGTGTTATGATTGATGCCTCTACATGCATATGAAATGTATTTTTCCAATCTAGAAATACCAGAATAGGTGTTGTTACCATTCTCTCTTTCAAGGTGTCTAACCCTTGTTGGCAATCCTCATTACACTGGAATTTAGTATCTTTCCTCCAAATTTTCTCCATCGATGCAGTGATCTATGCATATCCTTTTATGAATTTCCTGTAGTAGCCTGTGTGGCCCAATGTTTCTCTCAACTAGCATACTGATTTGGGTGGTGGTAAGTTAACAATGACTGCAATATTTGTAGGATCCACCAATAGCCCTTGTTTATAGAATATATGTCCCAACAGTATTCCAAACGGCGTCCCAAAGATGAACTTATTGATATTTAATGATATATGACACTGCCTGCATATTTCCAACATCAGCCTTAACACCTATGAATGATGTTTTAATAGACTGTATATTGTCCAATCATTCAGATATACTTTTGAAAATTTATGGACGAATTCTTTGAAGACAACTATGACTACCCTTGAGAATATAGCTGGTGCATTCTTCAATCCAAAAGGCATGACTGTGTACTAGTAGGATCCCCATTCTGTGGAAAATTTGGTCTTGTACCTATCTTCAAGAGCTATCTAGATCTGATGGTAGCTTGAGAATCCATATGTGAATGAGTATGCTTCATGGCCTCCAACATTCTCTAAAACCTCATCTGTGAAAGGTGTAGTGTACCTTTTTTCACTACTGTGGTTTTCTAACCCCTCAGTTACCATTCTATGCATGGAATTTTAAATAATTCGTATAGACATTGTAAGCACATGCATCTAACACAATTAAACACATTTAACTCAGAGTAAAACATATGAATTACTGCTATAATTAGACATTCCAGAGCTTTTAACAATAACTCATTTACACAGTGGAAAACATGATAATATATATACAGCACAGTCATGTGGAAATGTGATAAGAACATAATTAAATACTTATCTTGAAACAGTGGCGAACTCCACCAACCAAATGCAGGCCTTCCACGAACCTCCCAGCCTTAGACCACATTGTTCATCAGCTCAACAGTGGGTCACCCCCGAGCTAGGACCGAGCTCCACCCCAAGGCAAGGAATCCTAGACTAAGCTGAGGTTACAGGGAAGACAGCACAGCAATATCTGGAAGGATTCTTCGCAAAGATGTCATCTTACGCCCACTACTACCAGACTCTCATTCCCCACATGCATGTTCCGCCCGAGAGTATACACCTTCACACGCACAGTCCATCGATGCTAACCTCCTCTCTGGGTCTCGGCAACAGGCCATATCAGGAAGTCTCAGAGTCTGAAGCTGGTGCTGGACACTCTCTGGAAGAAACCACTTCCCAGCAAAATCTTTCACCCGGAAAGAGTTTCTCACAGGCCAGCAAACCTCACGCAGTCCAGTACTGCGTAGTCTCAATGACTCACGGGATAACAGACACAGGTTTCCCCAACTGGTTCAGCAATCCCTGGTTGGTTTCACAATCACAACTTCAAGACAGGGAATGCACAGACAGTCTCGCTCATCTTTTCCCCGAACAAACAAAGACTCTTCTCCGAAATCAACACAGGCTTCCCGTTCTAGGAGTGCACACACCGGTTTTCTCAGGGCTTGACACATACGTCTCAGGCATAGGGTCGCACGAAGGTCCTCTACCGGAGTCGGGTTGTTCGTAATGCCTAGAGCTCCGTACCTTCCCAGACAGTTCGGTGGAATCGAAATCAGAACCCCCTCACGGCTCACTCTGTCTGTTTTACTCACATGCACCAGAGTTGACATTTGTCACTCATGGAACTACATGCGTTCCACCAGCATGCATTCCTTCCACCACTTGGTAAATCACGTGTCCTTCCAAAAGGACTTAGGATAAAAACATAATATGCTCATGACTATTTGGAAATAATATCAAAATATTATTCTAGGCCTAAGTCCCCTAGGCTTAGCCCCTAGGCTAAACACACAGCCCCTTTTTCCCACCTTCTATCCCTAGTCCCTTGCCCACTCTGTGGACGCTCAGTCCCCCATCACTCATTCATCATGGTCGGTCTGCACCTGGTGGTGTTTATATTTTATTAATGTGTTGCATACGTACAGATACAAAATCCAAGCCCTTGGCCTTCAACCCTTAGGCTCTCTGGCCTAATCAAACACATAAGCCTACCGACTTATACAAAACTTGGCTCACCAGCCTATAGCACATATTTACAATCTATTTCATATCATGGTTTACATCGGGGCTCGGCCTTGGGGACACTACAATCCCCTCCCCTTATTTTTGCACTATCCTCAATGCAACTTTACATAGCATCTGCAAGCTTTTCAAAATTTTCAAAAAGATACGGGTACTCTGCCCGCATAACATCTGCATGCTCCCATGTCGCATCCTCAGGACCGTACCAGGTCCACTGGACCTTTACCAACTCTATAGCTCGATTCCGGAGCTGTTTGCTTTTCCTGTCCAATATGCGTACATGATGCACTTGCAAGACACCTTCTGGTTCCACCTGGATCACAGTCCAATCGATAACATGATTAGTATCAGGTACATATTTCTTAAGCAGTGAAACATGAAACACATTATGTACAGTCATAGATGCAGGTAATGCAAGCATGTATGCAACCGGCCCAATCCTTTCCAGGATCTCGAATGGCCCACAAAATCTTGCTGCCAACTTGGCGCAACTTCCCAATTTCAAGGAACACCTGTTAGTTTTCACTTTCAGGAAAACATGGTCACCCACTTTGAATTCTCTATGGGTTCTGTTACTATCAGCGTAACTTTTCTGCCTGTCCTGGGCAGCTTTCAAATTCTATTTGATTTTTATCATCTGATCTTCCATCTCTTTGAGTAGTTCAGGTCCAACTACTGTTCTATCAGCTGGATTATCCCAGCTCATTGGAGTGTTGCACTTTCTTCCATAAAGTGCTTCGAATGGGATTATCTTCAATGATGCATGGTACCCATTATTATAAGCGAATTCTACCAAATGTAGGTAGTCTTCCCACCTTGATGGTTTATCCATCACATACATTCTCAGCATGTCTTCTATTACTCTGTTTACTCTCACTGTCTGTCCATCAGACTCGGGATGATATGTTGTACTGAAGTTCAGATTCGTTCCGAATCCCTTGAAAAATCCTCTCCAGAAATTCGAAGTGAATTTTGGGTCTCTATCAGACACAATTGTCTTAGGAATTCCATGCAAGCGTGCAACTTCCTTTAAGAAGATATCAGCAACATCTGCTGCTCTATGGGTGGTTTTCAGTGGAATAAAATGGGCATCTTTAGTAAGCTTGTCCACCACCACCATGATTGAATCATGTTGCTTGCTTGTTCTGGTCAATCCTGTGATAAAATCCATTGTTACCACATCCCATTTCCATTCAGTAATAGGTAAAGGTTGCAGCAACCCTGATGGGTGTCTGTGCTCAACCTTGACCTTCTGGCATTCCATACATCTGGCGATGTATTCAGCAATTTCCTTCTTCATACCTGGCCAAAAATAATGGCTTTTGACTGCTTCCACAGTCTTCTGATATCCTGGATGACCAGGATAAGTCACATTATGCATTTCTTTTAGAATTGTTAGCTTCAATTCTCGGTCATTAGGTACATATACTCTATTTTTATACAGAAGTAGACCATCAGTTCCCAAGGCATAACCTTTCTCGATCTATGGTCTTTCATGTTGTTGTAGCTTTGCTACAAGATTTCTGTACTGCAAATCAGCACTTGCAGCTTCAAGAATTCTGTCTTTAATCTCAGTTATGTACATGCTAATGGTTGTAGCATGTAATTCATGCACTTTTCTGCTGAGTGCATCAGCCACTTTATTGTCTTTCCCTTTGATATGCTTGATATCAAAGTCATATAAGCACAGAAATTCCAGCCATCTAATTTGCCTGGCATTCAGGGTTGGCTGATCAAATAAATACATTAGACCATTGTGGTCTGTTCTTAATTTGAATTTCTTTCCCATGAGGTAATGTCTCCATTTCCTCAATGCATGGACAACTACTACCAGCTCTAAATCATGAGTGGCATAATTCTTTTCATTCTCTTTCAGCTTTTGGGATTCATAAAAAATTACAGATCCCTCTTGGTTGAGAACTCCTCCCAGCCCTTCCTTACACGCATCCGTGCACACTATGTAATCCTTATTTGGATATGCAATCTTTAGGATTGGAGTACTAGTGAGCAACTGCTTCAATTGCTGGAAGCTGCTCTCACATTCGTCATTCCACTGAAATTTCTTCTCCGTCCTTTGCAAGGAAGTGATAGCATGCACTATCCTTGAGAATCCGGCTATGAACCTCCTATAATAGCCTGCCAAACCCATAAAGGATCTAACTTCTGTCACATTCTTTGGCGCTGGCCATTCTCGAATGGCCTGTACCTTTTCAGGATCCACAGCGATCCCCTCTTCAGAAATAATGTGTCCCAGATAATGGATCTGCCTTTGGTAAAATGAGCACTTGCTCATTTTTGCGTAGAGTTGGTGTTCTCTCAACACCTGCAGCACCATTCTAAGATGTTGTTCGTGTTCTTCCTCTATCTTGGAGTACACCAAGATATCATCCAAGAAGACTATGATGAACTTGTCCAAATAATTTCTGAACACTCCATTCATTAGGCACATAAAGACAGCAGGCACATTGGACAGTCCAAACGGCACCACTGTAAACTCATAGTGACTGTACCTTGTTCTGAAGGTAGTTTTGCTGATGTCCTCATCCCATATTCTCACTTGGTGATATCCAGATCGAAGATCTATTTTCGAAAATACTTTCGCATCCTTCAATTGATCAAAAAGATCATCAATTCTTGGAAGAGGATATTTGTTCTTGACAGTGACTTTATTCAACTGTCGAAAGTCAATGCACAGCCTCATCGTCCCATCTTTCTTCTTCACAAATAGGATTGGGGATCCCCACGGTGACACGTTGGGGCGAATGTATCCTTTCTTTAATAKCTCTTCGAGCTGCAATTGCAACTCTTTCAGCTCTGGCATACTCATCCTATAAGGAGCTTTCGAAACTGGGGATGCTCCAGGAATCAAATTTATAGAAAAATCGATGTCCCTCTTCGGAGGTAGTCCAGGCACCTCCTGAAACAYGTCCTCAAACTCTTTGAGCACTTTTTGGTCTTCCAAATTCGAKACCACATCTTGGAATACTTCTTCCACCCGGGCTGCAAATAATTGACAGCCTTTCCGGTAACATTTCTTTAGCTACATGGCTGAAATTTCCCTCACAGCTACGGCTCTGGGAATTCCTTGGACTGTTACCTGATTTCCCTCTTCATCCAGACATGTGAACCGCTTGTTTCGAAAATCCAGAAGGGCATGGTGCTGGTCCAACCAGTCCATCCCAATTAAGCAATCATATGAGCCTAAAGGCAGAATGTTCAATTCAGCCTTAGTACTCACTCCTTTCATGTCCACTGAACATGACTTAACCAATTCAGTGACCTTTCTCTTGGTCCCTGTGGCTAACTGCACTAACCAAGACTTCTCATGTTTTCTCTTCATTAGATGAAAACTTTCCACCACCCTAGGATCTACATAACTATGGCTAGCCCCTGAATCAATTAAAATAACAAGTGGTCGGTTGTTGATCATACCTTCCACTTAAATCATGTGCGATTGAAATTCCACTTGCTTATTGTCCAGGGCTGCGTAGATCCTCGGCATTTTGCTGCCCATATCCTCCACTGTTTCAACTTGCTGAATAGTATGTACAGTTCTCGCCTTACCATTTTTATGGGAACAATCTCTGTACTTGTGGTTTCCTTGACAGCCCCAACATTGAATGGGTGTATGTCTCTCTCTTTGTGCGCCCTACTCAGTCCTTCTTGGATCTCTAAATGATACTTGTTCCTGACGACTGTTTCGGAAAAAGGAAGGCTTGTCTCCCTTCTGCCTTTGTTCTTTCTTAAACCTCTTCTGGTCGTCCCAAGCCTTACGAAAGGTAGGATTTTCTCTTTGTTTTTCATATAGGCATTTCACCCTTCTTATGGTTTCTTCCATAGTCTTAGGATCATCATATTGAATCTTGTCACCAATGGAAGGTGGTAGTCCACTCAGGTACCTCTGAATTTTAACAGCTTCATCCTTGATGAATGGAACATACTTCAGTAGTTCCAAAAAAATTTCGTTCATACTCATCAATCGTCATACTGCCCAACTTGAGTTCAAAGAACTCCTTCATATTTCTTTCATAGTATCTTTCAGTCGGGTATTTCTTCTCGAAATACCTCTTAAATTCCTTCTAAGTGACCTCTTTCTCTTTGATGTGTTGCACCTGCACAAATTGATCCCACCACATGGACGCTTTTCCTTTCAGCTGGTACATTGCAATTCTACCCTCTGCATGGGCAGAATAATTCTGCAACTGGAAGTATTTCTTCATGCCCAACAACCAAGTTTCAGCATCTTCCTCCTTCTTATGCTCTCCATCAAATGTTGGAGGTTTAATTTTATTCATCTCTCCTTTCAATTCCTCCCTTCCAGATTTTTTATGTTTTCTGGTAGGGGATGGGCTTGAACTACTGTGTGTCTTACTGTCAGAACGTCTTTGGGAGCGACTAAGATGTCGACTACCACTCCTTGACCTACTTCTTCTCCCATGGGTTCTGCGACTCTCTATCGTACCTGAGTCTCTTCCCTTCTCAAGTTTCTTCTTTATTCTTTCCAGACTCTGCAAGAATTTTAAGTTTAATTTCCCTTGCCGATCCTTGACTTTCATGAGCTTTCGGCTATCAGCTCGACGCTCCTTGGCATCTCTTTGCATTCCTTCAAGGATTTTCATTATATGTCCTTCCTTATCCATCTCCTTTCCATGCCCATTAGAGTTTGATCCTTTGACTCCCAGGTTAACATCCTTTCCTTCTCGTTCATCTTCTATTTCAGGGGTAAACTGCATTTTTCCCCACTCCATACTCGGCGTTGATTAACTGGGGTTCTGACCTTCGTTGAACTCTGCACATGCACTGTGCAGTTCAATTTAAAATTGTCAGGCCATTAAACCTTCACGAACAACCACAATATTATAAGCCAGTTCGAGTAAAATAAAAGACATTTTGATTTTAAAATAATTTTTCCGAGCCAATAGGCTCTGCAAATTCCTTGTTTTCGAAACTTTTGTTTTCTTAGTACTTCAGGTTTCAAAACCTTGGGTTTTCGGTACCCAGAAGTTCACTATGCATTAGTGACCTCCTACTCCCTTTTACTACAATTCCCCGAAATCCAAATTTTCGGGTTTAATTAACTCTGACCCCCACAACACCTCTGTCGCCCTTAACTTTGATGGGACATAGCGTGTTCCAAAAGGTCCATGTCACCTTTGGTGATGTCATTGGGGTCCCACCCTTCTTGCCTTGTCTTCTCATCCCCATTGGCACATGGTACAACTCCACGTGTCCACGTGGCACAGTTCTCAATTGAGGTTTTGGATATCGGGTTTTCGGGATTCTCAACGACATGAGTTCCTACTCTCATGAACTCTCGATCTCCGATTTGCCGATGCGCCCTTTTGCTTTAGCCCTTCACGATTAAGCCAAGGTCCATGTGACCACAGTCTTATAAGATCGCATCCTTATACCCTTATCGGGGTTTTGGACTTCACGGGTTTGAAATTTTTAGAACTTACGTTCTCAGGATCTCCGATCCTCCGATCCCCGATGCACGTGAGAACTCATTTCTCCACATCACCACTTTCCCATCTCTATATCGGACGTCGCGAGATCGCGATTCCTGTGACCATGATTTCTTCCCTCCTGGAATCCCCGATGGGTTAAATCCCGACTCTTGTCCTGAGGTCTGACGCGTATCCTGTTTATACCAACGGCTGAGATACTCAGTCGGAGTTTCGAGACTTAAAAGGTCTCAGTTCTCTCGACCTGCAAAATCTCGATGCCTCCAATATCCTGATGACTCCTCAGAATATTGACGCGTGTCCTGCCGAGATCAACGGCTAGGATCCTTTCTCGGCATTTCGAGAACCACAAGGTCTCGATTCTCTGGCTTAACAAAATCCCGATGACTCTAATATCCCAATGACTCTCTGGGACTTCTCCTCTACCCATGAGGACTTAAACCCTGTGCAACTTCTGTCAACTTGGACGGTTGACGGGTAATCCCACAGTGATCCTACGACTCACGATCCTCCCAAGTTTAAACTCCTGGTGTGGCCATAACCTCCTGTGCAGTATCCAAAGGCTTTAAACCTTGTGCACATTCTCCAGATCTGACGGTTACAAGGGTTCACCTTCCCTCCCAAATGGATCCTAAGGTTCTAACACCCTTGGTGTAGAGACCTGTCTCCCCGTGGTCGTAGACCACATCGTCTGCAGTTTCACTGCACTGCTAAATTTCCTGAGTTCTTAATAAAACTCGTCGAGTGTCTCCTTGACGCTTCGGAGCAAACCAGGGTCTGAAATTGGTCCTCCTGACTCAATTTCCCCTTCCATTCTCAGTCCAAAGACCGCTCCACTAGCCCATCTAGGCTCACTATCGAAACCTTCACTCTGATACCAATTTGTAGTGTACCTTTTTTCACTACTGTGGTTTTCTAACCCCTCAATTACCATTCTATACATGGAATTTTAAATAATTCATACAGACATTGTAAGCACATGCATATAACACAATTAAACACATTTAACTCAGAGTAAACATATGAATTACTGCTATAATTAGACATTCCATAGATTTTAACAATAACTCATTTACACATTGGAAAACATGATAATATATATACAGCACAGTCATGTGGAAATGTGATAAGAACATAATTAAATACTTATCTTGAAACAGTGGCGAACTCCACCAACCAAATGCAGGCCTTCCACGAACCTCCCATCCTTAGACCACACTGTTCATCAGCTCAACAGTGGGTCACCCCCGAGCTAGGACCGAGCTCCACCCCAAGGCAAGGAATGCTAGACTAAGCTGAGGTTATAGGGAAGACAGCACAGCAATATCTGGAAGGATTCTTCCCAAAGATGCCATCTTACGCCCACTACTACTAGACTCTCATTCCCGACATGCCTATTCCGCCCGGGAGTATACACCTTCACACGCATAGTCCATCGGTGCTAACCTCCTCTCTGGGTCTCGGCAATAGGCCGGATCAGGAAGTCTCAGAGTCTAAAGCTGGTGTTGGACACTCTCTGGAAGAAACCTCTTCCTAGCAAACTCTTTCGCCCGGAAAGAGTTGCTCACGGGCCAGCAAACTTCACACAGTCCAGTACTGCGTAGTCTCAACGACTCACGGGATAACAGACACAGGTTTCCCCAACTGGTTCAGCAATCCCTGGTTGGTTTCACAATCACAACTTCAAGACAGGGAATGCACGCACAATCTCGCTCATATTTTCCCCGAACAAACAAAGACTCTTCTCCGAAATCAACACAGGCTTCCCGTTCCAGGAGTGCACACATCGGTTTTCTCAGGGCTTGACACAGACGTCTCAGGCATAGGGTCGCATGAAGGTCCTCTACTGGAGTCGGGTTGGTCGTACTGCCCAGAGCTCCGTACCTACCCAGACATTTCGGTGGAATCAGAATTGGAAACCCCCTCACAGCTCACTCTGGCCGTTTTGCTCACATGCACCAGAGTTGACATTTGTCACTCAAGGAACTGCATGTGTTCCTTCCACCACTTGGTAAATCACGTGTCCTTCCAAAAGGAATTAGGATAAAAACATAATATGCTCATGACTATTTGGAAATAACATTAAAATATTATTCCAGGCCTAAGCCCCCTAGGCTTATCCCCTAGGCTCAACACACAGCCCCTTTTTCCCACCTTCCAGCCCTAGTCCCTTGCCCACTCTGTGGACGCTCAGTCCCCCATCACTCATTCATCGTGATCGGTCTGCACCTGGCGGTGTTTATATTTTATTAATGTGTTGCATACATACAGATATAAAATCCAGGCCCTTGGCCTTCAACCCTTAGGCTCTCTGGCCTAATCAAACACATAAGCCTACCGGCTTATACAAAACTTGGCTCACCAGCCTATAGCACATATTTACAATCTCTTTCAGATCATGGTTTACATCGGGGCTCGGCCTTGGGGACAATACAAAAGGGGTGGGAAAAGGGTCATGTAGGAAAGCATCATTCGATTTCATAAGATCTACACATATCCTTATCCCTCCTTATTTATTTTCATTTACTACAATAGGGATTATCCATTCGGACTCATTCATTGGTTCTATGATACCAACTTCTAACATTCTGTCAATTTCTGCTTTGACCTTCGGTTTATAAATTGGATTTAGTCTATATGGTCTTTGTCTGGCAGATCTGGCCTCAAGTTTGAAAGGTATATTCATCTCTCCTAGATCTCCTTCTATTCCTTTTGTCTTTGCAAAGGTTGTTGGGAATAGGTCATTGTACTCGAACAATAACTTTGTTATTCTTTCTACTGTTTGTTCATCCCAGTAGTCTCCAATACTGGCCATTTTGGGATTATCATTTGTCCCAATATTTACTTTCTTCACCTTGATTGGCACAACAAATACTTCTAATTATATATATGGGCCTTCCACCTCTCTTTCTCCTTCAATTTATGTAATTTTGATATTGCGTGGGTCATCTTCATCTGGTGCTTCTTCCTGCACATGATAGCATGACAATAGTTCTTTCATTGTTTTTCTATTTTGTTGTTGGTATTATGTTATGAGTTCCACCTCTGGTTCCTCGATGAATATTACCCCTCTTATCTTCTTAAGCATTAAATCCATGTTGGGGTTCTCATGTTCAAATGATAAAGTTACCACAAAATTCTTTTGCAATGTTGTCCATTTTGCAATTCCTCTACGCAGTTCCTAGTCTACATACCATTTTTTTGGAATTCCTTCTATTGTATGAATAAAGTGATGAGGCCATTCTTTTGGTGGTGTCATCATCCATAGTGTTCTACACTTCTCCAAATGTTTTAGTGGTGACCTATGTCCATCATATCTCTTCATCACTTTGCTTTTCTGCTCTGCACTGAATATAATGTGCAGTAGTCATTTGCATTGATACCAATCCTTAACTGTTTCTTTGTGCGCACCCCAACATCTTGCAGGTGTTTCCTTGAGTGCTATGTACAAGGATAATAGCCTATGATTTTCCAACACCTCATCTTTTCATCTTGTTATGAATTATTCTAAATCATTAATGCCATAGAAACTGGGAGGTTCTTTGATTTCTATACCCACCCAACTTGTTGCATAGTCTATTCTTGCGTACATTCTTGTGGATGCTTCATGTAATCTTTGTTGCAAATTCTCAAACCCTCTATTTGAGTTTGAAGTACACAATGTGATACTTATCCAACTAGGTACCCCATTTGCAGTTGGATTCACATAATATTCTTCTCACACAATGGTTCTGTATAACTGTTTTATTTCCTCCAGGTCTAAGCAAGTGGGTTCTATAAAATGTTCTCCTTTTGATGGGTCTAGTGGTGCAACGACTATGTATTCTCTTGACTCAAATGTCGTCTTCCTTGTCTTCAAATTTATTATGACATGGTTTTCAAACGCCCAATCCAATCCAAGCAATGTTGGATAAGGTGTTGTGCCATCCACTATTTCTATCACTTCAAAATCGGCTCTAGTGTGCACTCCATCTAGATCTACTGTCACACCCTTTAGCCTTCCAATTGGAAGAACCCTGTGTTGATTTTCTATTTTCAATTGAACAGGTGAATATACTAATGTGAGATCTCCCATACATTTCCATTTCTTCTTGGTTAATACATTTACTTCAGATCCTAAATCTAGTATAATATCCCCCATGTTGAAGTCTCCAATGTTGGCATTCAGTCTAAATTTTCTTCTTGTTCTCCTCCTTTTATGTAGATGATTTACCGTTTTCTTCTCTAGCTTCCCCTTTACCTCTGTGTTATATTTTTATAAAATATTTTGTAATGCTTTAACAGATGATGGATAATTTAGTAGTTTAACACAAGACTGCAGAAAAGCCTTTATGGTACTTACTTGTCCTACAGGTTGTACTTCATTAGTGTGATCCAATGACGAAGGCATCCCGTACATTGGTATGTCCTAAGTATGTTGCACAGTTGATGTATATGTAATGTATAGCTTCAAGAATTATTGTATGGATTGCTTGAATGTATCCTTTTCATTACGCGCATCAAACTGCTTCTGTGGTTCGACATTCGTCTTCACCCATTGGTGTTGTGATAGATCTTGTCTTACTGTGTCACCTCATGTCTTAGCTTACTGTGTCACCTCTTGTCTTACCTCCTCCACGTGTAACTATGTTGATATTTCTTCCATCATCCCTCACTTCTACATAAATCCATTGAACATTCTGATTGTTCTGATTTCTCTTTTCTTGGATCTTCCCCAATAGTGTCAGAAAGTCTTCTATGTCATGATCTCATTTTCGACAATACATACATGTCATAGGTGGAAGTGGAAATTCGATTGCATAGTGTCATGGTTGTTGATAGTTATGACATACCACAATTCATCTGCCTCTTCCAAAGACTCATTTACCTCGTCCTCCACCTATGTATCCAACTCGATCTGCTCGTGGGGTGTTGTACTGAGGCACCTAATTATACTGTGCAGGATTATATTGTGGTTGCACGGTATTGTACTATGGTTGTGCAGTTTTATATTGTTGTGGCACAATGTTATATGGGGTTGGTACTTGGTTAAACTGTGGTGCAACTTTTCATGCCATCATTTCTTCCTACACCCTATAAGTGTTTGATGTTATTTCCCTCATAAGCTCCACTTTTATGCAATCTTTTTCATCATGGCCCACTAACTTACAAAAGTTCCAATATAAACTCTTAGGCATTGTTTGTTATTTCTACATCATTGGACAATGATATGTATCATGCCCATGTGTCTTACATATCTCACACCATAATCATATTGTTGGAAAAGTGTTCAGGAGTCATGTTGCCATGTACTGCACGAAAGTTGGGCATTCATTCTTATGGTGTCCTTATGTCCTACATGTGGTGCACCAAAAAACTTCTCTTTTGTCCTTACCCCTATTCTGGTTCAGTTGAAATGTTAAATTCTTCAGATCCTCCTTCAACTCCTCTATTGTTGGATCTGTCTTTTGATATTGGCTCTCTTCCAGTTGTAGGGTTTCTTGTAGAGCCTCTGCCTGGGTCTGAAACTTTTGATGTCTCAAAGGGTATTTCAAGTGTGGTAGAAGTGAATTCACAAACAGATGCCTATGTTGCATATCTATCATGACATACTTCAGCATTCCCTTCAATCGTTTGAATCTCTAGTCAATATCCCACACAGATTCTCTTGGCTTGTGTCTAATCTCTATCATCTCATTCATGTATCGATCCTCTAACCTAGGCTTCTAGAATTCATTTATCAACAGCTTCTTGATCTATACAATCGTTCTAGTTATTCCTGGTGGATTTTTTTCAGCTAAGCTCATGTACCAATCCAATGCGTGGTCTCTTAGTGCGATAGCTAACTACGCAAGTTTTGTATCCTCATTTGTGATATGTTTTACTTCCTAGATCTTCTCACAGATGAAAAATTTCTTCTCATGGTCCTCAGATGCTTATCCCCTGAAATCTGGTAACCTAGTGGTGGGATCATGTCCTGTCACATTGAATGATGAACTACTACCTCTGTGCGGTGTAGATATGTTGGCACAAGTGCAGACCCAGGGTTTAACGCTTCAAAAACGCACCAACAAAACCCTAACTATTGGCCCTTTTAGCAACACCTGCGAAGCAGATGAAGTCTCACCTGAGGTAGAGACAGGGGGGGTTGCAAGACTCAAGTGTCTACAACCTAGTTGGGACATAGATCTATGATTACACACTTTAACAAAGAACTTAGAAAACAATATGAATTAAGTTATGATTCTTATTCACATCGTAGATTAACCCTAATTGTAGATCAACGTAGTAGTAATCAAGATTAAACACATCTAAGTATTTATCACATAGCATCAGAGCAGATCAAGCATTTATTCATATATCAAGCACTAAGAATCAATGGATCTACCTATCACACATCAAGAACAATGCACTAAGAAAATATAAACATAAACATCATGAACACATTGCACAAAGCACAATAACAAAGGATATGTGTGGTTCACCCAAGAACCATTTGTTGGCACAAGGGCATACCCAGGGTTCAATGCTTCAACAACGCACCAAAAAAACCCTAACTACTGACCCTTTCGATAACACCTGCAAAGAAGATGAAGTCTCACCCAAGGTAGAGGCATGGGTGTTGCAGGACTCAAGTGTCTACAACCTACCTGGGACACAGATCTGTGATTACACAGTTTAACAGAGCACTTATCCAACAATATGCATTAAGTTATGATTCTTATTCACATCAGAGATTAACCCTAACTGTAGATCAATGCAGTAGTAATCAAGATTAAACACATCTAAGTATTTAAAACATAGCATCAGAGCATATCTATAATTTATTCATATATAAAGCACTAAGCATCAATGGATCTATCTATCACACATCAAGAACAATGCACTAAGAAAATATAAACATAAACATCATGAACACATTGCACAAAGAACATTAACATGGGATATACGTTGGTCACCCCAGTGTGGGGCTATGTCCACCAACTCTTCTTCTTCTTTATTAGTCTCTTCCAATCTTCTTACATGCACCAAGCCATAGATCCAACTCCACAAAGGAGAGGAGACCTGTGCACACCTCGCCAAATCCTCCTTCCCCAAATTAGATCAAAGCAAAAAGGCTTACACAATCTGTCTGCACAGAGCCTCTTACAATCATTTGCACGAAGCCACTAGTCATGCACTAAGCCAATGACCTCTCTAAGTCAACTACCACTTTCTCCTACTTACATTGCCTAGCTACTTATTTATACATTACAAAAAGGTCTTAAACATGGGTAAATCCATGGGCCAACATCCCATACCTGTTACATAAACCCTAAAAGCCCAAAAATCCCACAAAATGGGCGAGATCCCGCGATCTCCGCTTCTCTCAGGCGTTTCGTCTTCGACCAGCCTGTCGAAGTCCCAAAAATGGTCAAACACGACCAAAATTTTCTCAAAAATTGGTCGAGGGCCAAGAAGATACTTGACTACTACTTCCTTAAATGGCTCCTCCAGTTGTTTCTTCTTGACTAGATGTACTTCTTGTTTTCTTCCTTCCCCTGAAATTTGATTGTCTAAATGGTGGTTTTCTTATTGGTGTATTAGTCGTACATGGGTTTATGGTATCCACACTGACACTGACATGGATGGGAGTTCTACCTTCTGTTGTTGCCCTTGGACCATCTATCTTCCTTTCATATGTTGCATGCAGGATTTCCTCAATCTGCTCCACAAGACAGATATCCTCTACCTCTTCTTCATCACTTTCCAAGCCTTCTCTCTCAGTTATGGCTCTCTTTTTATTATTCATCTTATATTGGTAGGGTGTTCCACTGCACATATTTCTAGTTGTTTCCATTATCTTCTTGATCTGGTCTTCATCCGTCATTATTGGGTCCAAGGCCTCCTCCTTCTTTCCTTTATCCATCGCTCCTTCCATCCTTCCAACTTTAGTCAACACTTCCCCCCTTCCCCCATGCACGTAGGGAATTTTAGTTGTCTGATGCCATTGCCATTACACCTTTGTTATACAGTAAAATCTTGATGGAAGTGTACAAAAATATGATATACCTACCTCTAGGTCCCTTCAGGAACTCTTTCTATGTTGCGTTGTAAGACTTCGGAGTATCTACTGCAAATTCTGTGATAAATCCTGCAACAATGTTGTATAACCAGAAATCTATTGCGTTCGTAAACTCATTATCAACTTGTTGTAACTGTGCGATCTCCATAGAATTCCATTCTAGCTGTCTGAGCCGATTTGTGGGGTGGTTTTATTTCAAAATCAATATCCACTACTACAACACATGTGGGAAATCACAGAAAAATAATTCATGCAAGTCGCTAAATATGTACTTGTCCAAATATTTATGTGGTGTTATTTTAAGGTTTATGTTATCTTTCTGCGCAAATTCCAGCTCCTTTTTTGTCAACTACCTCTTGATATCCTCCTTCATTGGGTTCCACGGTCTGAACATCCCCTTCTATATTCTCATTATTTTAGCGTTTACTCACCAGACCTGACATTCTTTCCATGATTCTCTAGCAGATGTCATTCACTCAATCCCATTATGTTCCAACCATAAACAAAACTATTTGTTGGTTGTTTATTTCCTCTAACTACCATTATTGGGTTGACCCAGGTTCATATCTACTATGGTTTCCAACAAAAACCCCTAAAAATATCGGCCCTCTTGGTAAAATAGAAGGAAACATAGTGCACAGAATGCACTGCGCAATCTCACCCGAGATATTTCATATGGGTGGTTGCAACGCTTAGGTGCTTGTAGCCTAGGAATGAGTGGGGATATGGGATTACACTCTATGATCTTCATTTTTTACTCTAACATTCAAATTATATTGAATATTCTGTCATTCTTGTTCATGCATGTAAAATAGCATATTTAACTAAGTCATTCATGAATTTGTCTAACATCTAATTATTGACAGCAAAGGAAATACACAATATTCAATCACATAACACATGATCTACTGTGGTTTGCCTCCTCGTAGGATACGTCCACAAAGATTTGTCTTCTCTTCTCTTTTATTATGGTGTTTCCAAAACTACAACGTCGTGCACAATACAACTCTCCATCAAATGGGTTGAGATTTACAATGAGGTGGACTAGATCACACCAGGCTCCTCCGCCTATGACCTAACCCTCAAGATCTACCTTCTTTCATCTCCTCATCTCAACAACTTACAAAATGAGATTGTATTTTACATACATTCTGAACCACAATCGAAAACCCGAACCAAAACCCATAATAGTCTTCCAACCACGACCTAGACCTCCTAGGTCCCTATTTATACATGTTTTGGGCTTACCAACCATTACATCCTATTACCAAAACCCTAACCCTAGAAGGGTTAGGTCTTATTTCATGTGTTCCTCACATGCTTTTCCTCCTCTGCATGTGTGTTTACATTGCATGTGCTTCTTTTCCTGCCAGTTGTCTTTTCCTTCTTTGTGCTTTATTCTCCAAAATTAGTCTTTTCCCCAAAATGGGCCTGCACCCAACAAGGGTCCAATACTATTATTCGGTTGATACATGAAACTATGAAATACTAAACCATACATATCAAGTTCCCCCTTGTTCTGGTGTTCATTCGGCCCTTATAGAACTTGGGCACACTCACTAAATCTTTAAATTTCCTACACACATTGTTGAGATTAGAGTGTGATTTGTATGCCACTCTAAGCAAACATTGTTGAATGATGTCATCGCGAATATAGGCATGATGTCCTCCTCTTGTTGCAGTAGTACTAGCCTCTTTGACCTACGTAGAATCATGTTGGGTTTTACCTGAATCAAACAAAAGGTTAGGTCATGAGTCACGACAAACAAAAAAAATTGCTAGATAATTGTATTTCTAGAATCTGCTAATGAAACAATAACTTAATGAAATACTTGTGTGAAATATTTGTTGTTACTGTGTTAATATATATGAGAAAAATTGAATATTATAAAGAATGAGGGTTAATATATATGAGAAAAAATGAACGTTATAAAAAATAACATTGAAAGAGGTTTTGACCCACTTAACAATTTCATTTTCACTTTCTTGAAAAAATTTATAAAAAATGTTAACGTTGAGAGGGGATTTAACCTACCTTACAAGATCATTTTCAAGAAAATTTGAACGTTATAAAAAATGGAAAAAGTGAAACAACCTTTGACTCCATTACCATTTTTTTGGAAAATCGAACACTAATCAAAATATTAATGTTTGTAGCCTAGCATTGATCCATTTCTGTGTCCCCTTGAAAACAAATGTACGTTATAAAAATGTAAAAGTTAGAAGGGGATTTGACCTACTCATCAAACTCTTATTCAATTTATTTTATTACTTGAATTGGATATATTTTAAATTTTAATTTAACTTTAAAGTTTGAACATTGTATATTTATCTTTATTGATGATGATGATGGTTAATGTTCACTAATACCAAATTTAGATTATTGAACCTTAAGAAGGTACGTGATTACTTGGATTTCTTTAAAATTTTATTTATGTTCTAGAAAATCTTTAAGAGAAGTGTTCCAAGATCACCTAAGGATATTCTTTACGCTAGTCATGAGAATTTGTTCTTATTTTAGCAATGTTGATTTTCTTCTTTACACTAGTCAAAACACAGAGATACTTTTTATCTTCTAGATTAGGGTTGATCACCTCCAGTAAATTTTTTGATAAATATCAATTTTTAGATATTTGTTTGAAGTCACTTCCTCCAAGTTGTTGTTGTTATATACCAAAGTATCGTAACTGATCCTTTTGGATTTAATTATCATAACTTTCATTTTGTCAATGTTAACATACATATTGTTTGGAGCGGAAATCCTTAAGGAATCTTAGTTTCTTGTTGAATTCATTGGGACTCCTCACCATATGAACAATATCATCAACATAAAGAAAAATGATGATGACTATACCACCAATATTCAATCCATCATAACCTACACCTTCCAAACAATTTTCTAACTTGTCAATGTATATTCTAAAAATTTTAGGGGATAGGGGGAATCCTTGCTTGACTTCTATATTATAGTTAAAATCTCTTTTGACAATCCCTTAGTGCTCCTAAACTTGGAAATATAATTCCCATACATACTTTCCACAACAACCCTCAACTCGAAAGGGACTTTCACCTCTTCCAACCTATTCTAAAGGTTTGTCCTAGACACTATGTCAAAATATTTTCTAAAGTCAGTAAGAAAACAAAAGAGATTAGTTTTATTATTGTGACACTCCTCCCCAATGATCCTAAGCATAACATGGTTGTAGTATATCCATGATCTAACAACCAAATTTTTACAGCTAGATTTTTTTGTTTGTTTGTTTCTTATTCTCTGACTGGACATAAATACCTTTGTGTTTGGTACATCTTGATCAAAATTACTACATATTGTTGAGTTTAGTAAATATTTCTTAGGCATTTTGTGAAAAATGTTCACATTTATTTTGTTCATCAATTTCTCCAATATCATTGGGCATGCTTCAAGTGAGTGGCCACCCACTCCACATATGTTACAGAACTTGAGGTTGGTTATGTATTTGATAGGGAGTCGAGACTTATGCAATCCTCTTTCCAAAAATTAAAGCAATAGAAGCAGCCCTGGCCACATCCTCAACATGTTTGTCTATGTCCTCCTCGATATCCTCCTCTTCCTTGATAACCCCCATGACCACAACCTTTGTATCCATTTCCTCCTTCTTGGTCTTAATTTTGGTTGGTCATATGTGTGTGGTATACAGAATGGATATTTACTTTATTTTTCTGATTTAACCAAAATTCTTGTGTTGAATGATTATTTTCCTCACAAATATGACACCATTTTGGTCAGGCATTTATTACATTGTGCGGGCGGTCCCTGGTTGCGTTATTTCTCATACTTTGGCAGATATCGCAGAAAGTTTCTATTTGGATCCATCGGATGATTGGATCCAATGCATCATTGAATTTGCAGTAGTCCTTCATGTGCCATTCACTAGAGTAAATGGTGCACTAGAATTTGTTCCACATGATGGACATGTTTTTTATAGACTATTTCAATTATGCGAGTTTTTCCTCTAGACTTTTCTCTATTATTAATGAAGTCGACGATCCTTCATCATTTGTCTCTATGTGTTGAGTTTTTTTCAATGCATGCTCACATGTATAAATGAAGTACATTCATAGTGGAGCTTGAATATTTTGTATAAGTCCTCTACGTACCATTATATTAGGAGTATTTATTCTCTGACGTAAGGAATTTGACTCAACAATTCTTTGAATATTTTCTCATATTCTCGGACAATTTCACCCAGATTTTGTTTTTTTTTTATTTTTTATTTTTCCCAGCCACATGACTGATGACTTATGTATTAAATAATGTGAGGAAGTTTTGTTTTATCTCTGCATTTGATCTTGCTTGGTTCTTTGTAAAATTCATGAACGAAGTGAGGGCCCTAGCTCAAAGAGTAGCACCAAATTGGGTCATCTGCTTATATTCATCTGTGATGTCGGATGCATCCCAAAATTTCTTGCAAATGAACCAATGTCATTTGGGATATTCATCTCCTTCATATATGGGAATGTGATTGAGGCCCATTGTGGCTTTCTTGGGGATTTTAGAAATCGATATTATTGCAAGATTTTTATTTTGTTGATTTATTGTATGAGTTGACTAGGAAGTCGATCCAGTCTTATTTTGGGGAGTAAAAATATGAGTGTTCGACTCAACTAATAGGGGGTAGAGAGAGAGTGTGTGTGAGAGTGTAGGAAGGAGAGAGATAAGGAGATACAGAGGGGGGTAGAGAGAGAGTGAGAGGAAGGGGGGGAGAGAGGGAAGGGAGGTAGAGAGAAGTAAAGAAAGAAAGGGGGGAGGGTTGGGGAGAGAAAGGTAGATGCAGGAGAGAAAGAGGGAGGGAGATAAAGGAAGAAAGAAAGGGAGGGTATATAAAGTGTGTGTGAAGGATATATCGGGGGGTATGGAGGCAGGGAGGGAGAAAGAATACTAAGTGAGGGGGGGGTATAGAGGGAGGGTGGGAGAGAGAAGGGGCGAGATAGAGAGAGAGGGGGGGGTAGAGAGTGTGTATGTGTGAGTGTGAGAGGGAGACAAATAGGGGGTAGAGAGAGAGAGAGAGAGGAATAGGGGTACGGAGAAGTGTTATCACTCTGTAATTTCTCAGGATGAAGAAGAAATGGGTAGAGGTAACTACAAAACCACTTTGGAGTCAAGGATATATCTCTCCAAGACTCACAAAGGGATCTCTCTGTATGATTTAGCTTTGTTTGCTAGGAATTTTAGGCTAGTTATGATAGTACATGGTTTGGTTTTTAGATTGTTTGGTTGGAACAACCAAGGAGGGCCATTGGGAAATGGAGTCAAAGAGTCTGTGTTCAATCAAGGTAGGTTCTACATAAAACATAACAAGGAAGGATAGGCACCTATGTTGGATTCTTAAGA
Organism: Picea engelmannii; assembly: GCA_009831015.1. Classification (NCBI taxonomy): domain Eukaryota; kingdom Viridiplantae; phylum Streptophyta; class Pinopsida; order Pinales; family Pinaceae; genus Picea; species Picea engelmannii. The sequence goes on from ML789447.1 coordinate 358,034, forward strand.
TTGGTGAGTTTTTTGAAAAGAAATGTGAGGGGATCAGATTATACCAGAGCAATTAAGAATTTTGGGACTAACCCTCAAGAAGAAAACATTGAAATTATCCAAAGCCAGGAATAGAGTACACATCAAAACAAATTATGTCCTCCAGTCTTCTATTGAATAATTCAGATCGGAAACACATAAAATTATAATAGAGAAAGGAGAAACATAAACAAAGGAAGATGTACTTCACCAACATAAATGACACAAGAATCCTGTAAATGCCTCAACTGTATTACTAAAGTTTTAAAATAAATAAGGCTCTATGAGCTCTGCTACAATATCAATTCCATCCTTTGAAAAGATCCCAAATGATCAACCCTTAATACTTCGTAATCAGAAGTATTTATAAGTTGTTTACCATCAATTTTGTCATTAATGAGCAGGATTGAATTTAAGAAAATATAAACTAACTATATCTTTAATTAAAATAATATATAATTGTCTCAGATATTCTTCGAACTTCTATTTCTTATTTGATGGAGGTTGTTTACGATTTTTCCTTTAATTTATGTTGCATGGCTTATCTTTGTTGCTAACTGTGACCACCTCTAAAAAAGCGTGACTTGAAATATGGACATGATTGGTTGTGTGATAATCCTCTGTTTTTAAGTGTCTCAAGTCATTTGACATGTGAAATGAGGTTGAATCTACCTCCCCAAACTATGTTTACGGTCCCTTCATCTTTGCCATTTGTTCCTTTTGAATATTTCGCCTCCCTAAATTCTAAAAAATAGGGTCCAAGTAAGTCTTTGATTCTCCCAATCTGAAATGTCTGTGTAAAATCTGGGGGAAATTCCTGTAAATAAACTTGTTATGAGCAAAAACCTCTCTCATTTTTTTTTAAATTCATCTCCAACTTTTTTGGATCTTGGTTAGAAAAATATTTTTCGAACAGAAAAATCGAGAATCCTAGAAACTAGGGCTTAAAGATGTTGTTGATTCTCCCAAACCATGGCACCTACAAAAAAAATGAGAGAGGTTATTTGATTTTAGCCTGTTTCAAAGAAAAACCTCTTTTTTTTTTCTAAAATATAATTCATTTTTCCCAGAACATGCCTCGGAAGATCACTGGTCAAAAATGATTTCGGGAGTGATTTTCGAATGGGGGAGATTGTATTCCAGACCCCCCCCTAGGGTGTTAAGTGGTATTCAGAGGGGTGGGGGTCTGAAATCCTATAGAGGTGACAAGTGGCCATGGTAGTTTCACTTTTCATACCCCCCTTGGTTGAGTGACGTAGGGGGGGGGGGGGGGGGGGGTTCCGTAATTGTTTTATTTGTGTTTTTATTATATTGTTTTTGTTTTAATTTTTATTTATTATATTTTTGTTTTATGTTTTGTTTTATTTGTTTTGTGTTTTATATTGTTTTGTTTTATTATATTTTGATTTATATTTTAATTTTTTAATAATTATTAATAATTAATATTATTCTATATTTAAATCTTTTATTAATGTTTTGTATTAAACTAATATTTGTTTAATTTTATTTTTTTATTACACTAACCTAATTTATAACCTAAAAAAACTAACCTAACTAATAATTATTTATATTATTAATTTAATTAGTTATTAAACTAATTAATATTTTATTTAATTATTTATCATGGGTTATCTAACTTTGTTTTATTCAAGGAAGAATAGCGGGAGAATGATGAAGTGAATGGATGTAAAGGGGATTAGAGGTGTGATAGTATATGGGTTAGCAAGGATTAAATGGATGATACAGCAAGAAGATGGGTGAAAGGTCATGCAAAATGGAGGGGGAAGCGAGGTGAGTCAGCAAGCCACGAGCTTCATCATGAGACCAACAAAAGATATTTGAATCATTAGATGTCCTATAATTATAGGACCCAAACATAGGATCCACCCGGGGATGACATCTCTTTCAAGAGGTGACAAGAACCATAGAACTCTGAACACACAGACTGGTGCTTTATCCATTAGTTTGATCCAAAACTGCAACCTTTTATATCCAACATCCTTTGTGGCTGATATTTAAGCAGAAAAATGATATGTATATTGAATATGAACTGAGGAAATATTTGAAACATGCTCACAACCCTCAGCTTATTTGCACACTGCAAACTTGACTACTAAAAAGATGCTTACCTGGTAAGATAATTTATGTACATATAATCCTATTCTAACATGTTGAAATTTTGTTTAGTTAGGTAATGGAAAAGTGTCAATGAAGCCAATTTATCAGTTGATCCAATAGCTCATCTCTTTCACTAGTTTTAGCATGCATCAAAACTAGAGCTTTCAAAGGCATAAGGAATTGATTTCCAACATGATCATCATAACATAAAGCTTTGGAACTATGGAAAATCAAAGAGGCTCCAGGTATCAATTGACATTCTGAAAAGAAGAGCTCCCCCATATAGATAGCAATAGGATCATGATAGACATGACTTATTTCTTTATATTCAAATTAAAACACTTCAAATCCAAGAGTTGGTAATGTACATATGGTATCTATATTATTATGCAAATTCTGATTTGACTGTAGATTTCTGATGAACTTTGAAAAGAAACTATTTTTGAACTAGACCATGAAAGAGATTGCCTAATCATGTCTATATCATAACCTCTTTTAAGCCCATAACTGGAAAATGAAACATGATTTGGACAACACAAGTCATACAACACATCAACTATTGGATCATGTAGGAACTGACATGACTGTTGCATTGATTCCAATGAAACTTCTTGATTTTCTATTTGTTTATCCTTCAATACACGCTTAGGGATATTAGCAACACTTTTCTTCAAAAACTTAAATGAATTAAAGCTTAATGGTACAAAATTATACTGCATCAATTCATCTATGGTTTGACTATCAATGTAACTCAAGGGATGAAGTCCTGGATCTAGAATAGCTTCCATATCATCAATGACATCCTCAACAGATTCATTAGAACATTCTTCATCCCTACTATTGACAACTTGCTTATAATTTTCTCTCAGAAATTGAAATGAAGAAAAACATAAGGGCAAAGACTTATGACTTACTGTTAGATTTTCTACACTTCCCTCATTGTTGTCATAATTAACATGCACAGGATGATTTCCATGTTTGATCTGTAACTGATCTTCTTCCTTTTCCCAACAACATACCTATGTTTTCTTTGAAGAATCAACCTTAATGTAGTCATCATCATATTGGTCATACTTGGGTAGATCATCCAGGAAAGAAATTTCATCATACATACACATCAGATCAATTGATTTCTCTACTGCAAGATGATTTTGAGTTTCATCTTGGACAGTGTTGTGAATTGAATACATAAAATAATCATTTTCAGATATATGATACCTAGGATGAGATGAAAAATGATTGGGAACAGTGACCCTTTCTCTCTCTAAAACAAATGGAACGTGGTGTCTTTGAACAAGAACTTATTCTCTTATCATAACCTTTTTCATCATCTCATTCATTATGTTTGCCAAAATGTCTAGCTTTTCTTCTGAAGATTTGAACTACTCCTTTGCTAGTTTCTTCCTTTCTTCCACCTTGATCTTTAATCTTTTGATTAACAAATTAGTTTCCACACTAATTTGACTGTCCTGTATCTCCTTGAGTGTAGTAGTGTTCCTTTCTCTCAACTGAAATTCCATCTCTCAATCAAAGGCATCTAGGCAGTGTAAGAGAGCTAAACCAAGAGGAGGTTTTATATCAACAGGAATTGAATTGTAAACTTGATTGAATCTGGGTGAAAAGTGTTGCACTGTTTCTCCTAGTTGTCTTTTCAAATGATCATACTCTTCTAAAATAAGAAAAATATTTCTCTTGATCTCCCATTTACCAAGGAAGACTTCTACAAACTAATGAAAATTGGATATGCTTGCAACTAACAAATTGTTGAACCATTCCTTAGCTCTATCTTGCAAACATAGAGAAACAAGTCTGATGTAGACATCATTTTCCTCAACCTCAAAAACATCAAGAAAAATCTCAAAACCCCGAATGTGTTTCTCAGCAGTAATTTTACCATATTCTCCAGCAACCTCGGAAGATATTTGTAATAATTTGTAGGGAAATCATGGAGTATAGGACATAAGACAAGGGGCGTGTATCTATCTAGAATATTTACAGGTGTAGCAGTATGTACATGGACTGTGAAACCATCCTTGATCTCTTGAGGCTCATCAGGTTTAATTTGATCAACATAGTTTTTAACAATATGGTCTTGGCCAGGATCATAAAAAGAGAGGAAATAATTAAAAATAAAACCTATGTCTTGGATGAAATTCCAACTTTCATACCTAATCTTTTCAAATTGTCTTGTCATGTTTTAGGTTATTCCTCTAGTCGATTCTTTGAAACTTATTGGAGTTGATTGGAGTCGCTAGGTGGATGATTCATCATTCTTTTGTTTGATCACTTTCCACCATCAGTAATCATATCTGGAACTTCATATGCTTTTCTGAGGAACATTCCCCAGTATGGTCGCCACTATGTTATCACTCTGTAATTTCTCAGGTTGAAGAAGAAATGGGCAGAGGTAACTACAAAACCACTTTGGAGTCAAGGATCTAGCCCTCCAAGACTGAGAGAGGGATCTCTCTGTATGATTTATCTTTGTTTGCTGGGAATTTTAGGCTAGTTATGATAGTACAGGGTTTGGTTTTTAGAGTGTTTGTTTGGAACATCCAGGGAGGGCCATTGGTAAATGGATTCAAAGAGTCTGCGTTCAATCACAGCAGGTTCTACAAAAAACATAACAGGTCGGGATAGGCACCTATGTTGGATTCTTAAGATTGGTGAGTGATTTGAAAAGAAAGGTGAGGGGATTGGATTATACCAGAGCAATTAAGAATTATGGAACTAACCGTCAAGAAGAAAACATTGAAATTATCCAAAGCAAGGAACATAGTGCACATCAAAACAAATTATTTCCTTCAGTCTTCTATTGAATAATTCAGATCAGAAACACATAAAATTATAAAGAGAAAGGAGAAACATAAACAAAGGCAGATATATTTCACCAAAATAAATGACACAAGAATACTATAAATGCCTCAACTATATTACTAAAGTTTTAAAACAAAGAAGGCTCTATGAGCTCTGCTACCCTTAATACTTCGTAATCAGAAGTATTTATAAGTTGTTTACAATCAATTATGTCATTAATGAGAAGGATTAAATTTAGGAAAATAAAAAACTAACTATATATTTAATTACAATAATATAGAATTGTCTCACATCTTCTTCGAACTTTCAATGCTTATCTGATGGAGGTTGTTTACGATTTGTCCTTTAATTTATGTTGCATGGCTTATATTTTCTCTGACTGTGGCCACCTCTGAAAAATTGTGCCTTGAAATCTGGAGATGATTGGTTTTGTGTTGATTCTCTGTTTCTAGGTGTCTCAAGTCATATGAAATATGGAATGAGTTTGAAGCTACCTCCACGAATTATGTTTACTGTCCCTTCATCTTTTCCATTTGTCCATTTTGAATATTTCGCCTGCCTAAATTCTGAAAAATAGGGTCCAAGTAAGTCTTCAATTCTCCCAATATGAGATGTATCTGTCAGCTTGTTCTGAGAAAAAACCTATCTCGGGTTTTTTAAATTTATCTCCAACTCTCTGGGATATGGGTTTGAACAATATGTGTCAAGCAAGAAAATCTAGAACCCCAAAAAATAGGGCTTAAAGATGTTGTATATTATACTAAACTGTGGCACCTGTGAAACACCTGAAAACGGTTATTGGATTTTAGCCCGTTTCGGAGAAAAACCTCTTTCGGTTTTCAAAAATACACCTTCATTTTCCCAGAACACGCCTCGAAATATAGTTGGTCAAAAACGGCTTCGGGAGTGGTTTTCAGAGGGGGGAGAGTGGATTCTGGACCACGCCCCNCCCCCCCCCCCCCCCCCCCCCCCTGGCGCCTAGGGTGCTAAGTGGTATTAGGAGATGGGTCTGCAATCCCATGGAGGTGAAAAGTGGCCATGGTGATTTCACATTTCAGACCCCCCTTGGTCGAGTGAGGTAAGGGGCCGGTCCGGAATTGTTTTATTTGTGTTTTTATTATATTGTTTTTGTTTTAATTTTATTTTGTTTTAAATTTTATTTATTAGATTTTTGTTTTATGTTTTGTCTTTTAGTTTTTTTGTTTTATATTGTTTTATATTGTTTTGTTTTATTATATTTTGTTTTTGTTTTTAATTTTTTAATAATTATTAATTATTAATATTTTTTATATTTAAATATTTTATTAATGTTTTGTATTAAACTAATATTTGTTTAATTTTAATTTATTATTACACTAACCTAAATTCTAACATAACTACTAATTATTTAAATAATTAATTTAATTAAATTTATTAAACTAATTAATATTTTATTTAATTATTTATCGTGGGTTATCTAACTTTATTTTATTCAGGTCAGAATGGCAGGAGAACGATGAAGTGAATGGATGTAAAGGGGATTAGAGGTGCGACAATAGATGGGTTATCAAGGATTAAGTGGATGATATAGCAGGAAGATGGGTGAAAGATGATGGAAAATGGAGGGGGAAGAGAGGCGAGTCAGCAAACCAGGAGCTTCATCATGAGACCAACAAAAGATATTTGAATCATTAGATTTCCTATAATTATAGGACCCTAACAAGAGGGAAGGGAGGAAGAGAGAGGTAAAGAGATAAAGGTTGAGAGAGTAGGGGAGAGAGAGGGAGGGGGATACAAAGTGAGGGGAACAGATGGTTAGATGTAGGAGAGGGGGGGGGGAGAGGAAGAGAATAGGTTGGAGGGAGAGAGGAAGTAAGAGAATAAGAGAGGCTGAGAGTGATATGGAGAGAGAGAGGGAGGTATAATGAGGGAAAAAACAAAATATGGGCGAGAGAGAAACATAGACAGAAAAAGGGGTAGGGAGAGAGAGTGTTAGACTGAGAGAGATGAAGGTAGTGTGTGTGTGTGTGTGTGTGTGTGTGTGAGAGAGAGAGAGAGAGAGAGAGAGAGAGACAGAGAGGGAGAGGGAGAGAAAAGGAGACAAAGAGGGGGGTATAGAGAGTGAGTGAGAGGAAGGGGGGTGAGAAAGGGAATGGACGTAGAGAGAGGTAAAGGGATAAAGGGAGGGAGAGTGGGGGAGAGAGAGGGAGGGGTATACACTGAGTGAGAGATAAAAGGGGATATTGAGTAAGGGGGAGAGAGGGGTGGATGTAAGAGAGAGATATAGAGGGGGAGAGAGGGATAAAATCGTAGCAAGGGAGAGAATCATCAAGAGTAGAATATAGGTTGAGAGTGATATGGAGAGAGAGAGAGAGAGAGGAAGGTAGAATGAGGGGAAAAGAGAAAGAGGGGGGGAGAGAGAGAGGGATAAATAAAGAGAGGAAGAGAGAGAGAGGGAAAGAGTGAGAGTGAGAGTTACAATGACGAGAGAAAGAGAGAGGTAGAGGGATGGGGGGGTAAGAGAGAGAGGGGAGGGTAGGATGGAGAGAAATATATGGAGGGGAAGAGAGAGAAGGAGATAGTGTAAGAGGGTAGATGTAGAGAGTGTAGTATACCTAGGGAGGTAATATGGGGTACCTAGGGAGGTACCCAATGGGAATGTAGTTATGTGTTATTAGTGGAAGTTATTTAATATATGGGAATGTGGTCATTCAATGTAAGGTGGACTAGGTCCACTATATTAATAAAGGCC
>ML789447.1:371442-383614 GCA_009831015.1 Picea engelmannii
CTCAGTCATCATGAAAATCATATCTTGGAACATTAGAGGCCTCAACGGACGTAGCAAGCAGAAACTGCTACGAGATCTGATCATAGCAGAAGTACCGGATGTAGTGATGTTACAGGAAACAAAATGTACCTCAGAAGACATTAATCGACTACTCCCTTATTACTGGAAGCAAGGAGGAGTGGTCTCAATTGATGCCATAGGAACGGCTGGAGGATTGGTTATCCTCTGGAACACCAACACTGTCCTGCTGGAAAACTTTTGTACCACCAGATGGTCTATAACAGTCGATTATAGGCTCATTGGCTCTGACAAACCAGGACATCTAACAAGTGTCTATGGACCGGCCACTCCAAGAGACAAACAGGCCTTCCTCAGAATCCTAAGTTACTTGTCCAGCCTCACACAATACCACAGATGGATAGTGGGGGGCGAATTTAATATCATCTGCAGCCTGGAGGAAAAAAAAGGAGGATCACGCCGACTGGATCGAGACTCCGGTGACTTCAACAGTTTAATAGATGACCTACGGATAATTGACTTAGAGGCCAATGATGGCATTCACACATGGTCCAACAGAAGAACAGGACTGCACCAGATCGCTTGCAAACTAGACCGCTTCCTTGTGTCGGAGCCCCTCATGATGGACGGCACTGCAATGGAGTAAAGTATCTTAAATCGCATTGGATCGGACCACTGGCCCATAAAGTTATGGTTGGATGTCCCAGCCACTCCGGGAAAGAAACCCTTCCGTTTTGAACAATTTTGGCTAGACCATCCAGACTTCCAAGAAAATATACAAGGCTGGTGGAAGGAGGCAGAAATTTCCTATGGATCTAAGATGTATAGGTTCCAGCAAAAGCTGAAGAATCTCAAACAAAAGCTAAAGTTCTGGAACAAGCACACTTTCGGCAGCATCTTTGACTCCCAAAAATAGCTCACGGAGCAAATGGCAGAGATTCAGTGCAGCATAAGAGAGCAAGGACTCACAGAGGAGCTCAGAAGCCAGGAACTCAAAGTGAATCAACAGATTGTAGAATGGAAAAGACAGGAAGAGATATTGTGGAAACAGAAGTCGCGTATACAATGGCTCAAGGAAGGGGAACGCAACACTAAATTCTTCCACCGAACTACCATCCAGAGAAGGCAATCCAACAAGATCACACATCTCATCTCAGACAAGGGGGAGACTCTTCACTCCCATGCTGACCTGGAAACAAATTTGGTTGAATACTTCCAAGACCTTCTCACGGAACCCATTACAGACATACATGAAGCAATCAATAAGATTACAAGGCACGTGCCTGCCCTTGTGACTCAGGAACAAAATGCAACCCTCCTTAGACCCTTCACCATCGAGGAGGTAGATCAAGCGCTCCAAGATACCCCCAAATGCAAGGCCCCAGGCCCAGATGGTTTCACTAGCGATTTCTTCCACTATTGTTGGCCGATGATTCGAACAGAGGTCTGGGAAATCCTGGAAGACACAAGGATCACGGGAAAGGTCCTTCGGGCTTTCAATGCAACTTTTCTTGCACTTATCCCCAAAGAGGGGCAGGCGAATAGACCCAAGCAATACAGGCCTATAGCCCTCTGCAACGTCATCTACAAAATCCTCACAAAAGTCATCACCCGCAGACTCAAGCCGATCCTACCAACAATCATATCCCCAGAGAAATCGGGGTATGTCGAGGGCAGACAAATACTGGATAGCATCATTTTGGCGCATGAGGTAATTCACTCCTTGCAGAAAACCAAAACCCCAGGGATGCTTCTAAAGCTGGACATATCAAAAGCATTTGATAAGCTCAGCTGGGAATATATGAAAGCAATGATTATAGCTTTTGGCTTCGATCAAAACTAGTTACTTGGATTTTAAATCTAACCGCCTCGGCCTTCTTTTCCTTGCTCATCAATGGGGTACCCTCGAAACCCTTCTCCCCTTCAAGAGGAATTAGGCAGGGAGACCCCCTGTCTCCTTTCCTCTTCATCATCATGGCGGAAGGACTTAGTAGAACTATCCACGCTACTCTGGAAAAAAATCTACTGACCGGTCTACCTCTGCATGGCATCTCCCCACCTATCTCTCATAGCAAATTCATGGACGACACCCTCTTGATGGGCAGCCCGACTGCTCGAGAAGCCAACTCACTCAAGGAGATTCTCCAAACCTTCTCTGATGCTTCAGGTCTGGAATGCAACAAGGATAAGTCTCAAATCTTCTTTTTCAATACGCCCCCTCCAATCCAACATCATATCTCGGAGATCCTTGGTTTCACCAGAAGCTCCCTTCCGTCCAAATATCTAGGCTTACCCCTGATTGACAACGCCCTCAGAAACTCCTCTTGGGAGAACCTTCTTTCTTCCTTCTCCATAAGGCTCTCCTCCTGGACCTTTAGAGCTTTAAATATTCCCAGCTATCTCATTCTTCTTAAAGCCGTCCTTCAAGCCCTCCCGATCTATGCTTTTTATGTGCTAGCAGCCCCCAGATTTGTTCTCAACACCATCAAATGCTTGCAAAGAAATTTCCTTTGGCAAGGCCTTAACAAAGAAAAGAAGATTTCTTTAGTCAGCTGGGAAAAGATCTATAGGCCTAAGGAACAGGGGGGACTGGGAATAAGAGATCCATCTATAATGAACAAGGTCCTTAGCGCCAAAATTTGGTGGCGCTGGTTAAAAAACCCCACAGATCTTTGGGCTAAATTATGGAGGAAGAAATATGCCCCTAACACTGCAGAGAATAACCTGATTCGATGGAATGGGGATAACACTGGCTCCTTAATATGGACAGCGGCCAAGCAGAATAGGCAGATTATCACTCAGCATGCATTTTGGGAGATAGGAAATGGGGAAACGGCTTTGTTCTGGCAAGATTCCTGGCAACAATGGCCAGCCTTAAACGCTGAGGAGTGGGCCCGCGACATTTTTGCCCAGGATACAGGCATAGGCCTAACAAAGGTAGCAGACTACTGGTAGAACAACCACATTGGGGACACCTGGCGCTGTTGGCACCTGGATCGGGCGCGAATTAACTTGGCGTTGCATATCGATCTAGCACCTCTTCAAGAAACGTTGGATAAGAGGAAAGTTCCTATACGCGCTGGTGAAGACATACTTAGGTGGGGTTACAAACCACAGGGCTCCTTCACCGCGCAGGAAGCCTATCAAATTAATACTAAGTCAGACCACAGCACAGACACGAAGATTTGGGGGAAAATTTGGAATCTGAAGCACTGGCCGAAAATCACCCTTTTTCTCTGGCTAGTCTTACACTCCATCATTCTCACCTGGGACAATCTCCTGAAGAAGGGGTTTTTTGGACCCTCTATCTGCACCCTTTGTGGAGAGGCAGAGGAAACCTTGAATCACCTTCTCAATACTTGCCCTTACACTGCACAAGTCTGGGATCAAGTAGCGATAATCATGCGCACCTCGGATCGACTCAGAGATAGTGTCATCGAAACTCTTTTAAATTGGAGGGATCAGGCTTTTAGCTCTCCCTACCTCAACAGAGTTTGGCAGCTCTTACCTGGCTTTGTCCTCTGGCAAATTTGGAAAGAACGAAACAGGAGAATCTTCAGAAATAAGGCTCACCCTTGGGGTCACTGTTGGCGTCAATGCCAACGCAACCTCTTGGAAACTCTCCATCTTAGACTTTGGTCAGATGCTGACTTAGCTTGCTCTCCCTCCGAGCTCCCTGTCCTACGGCACTGGACTCCTCTTCCTCCCTCTCAGACGCCCTCCTCCCCCCCTCCCACCCCACATCCAAGTAGCCCTTCCCTTTGGTCTCCTCCCCCAAAAGATTTCCTCAAACTCAATTTTGACGGAGCGTCTAAAGGCAATCTGGGAGATGCAGGCTACGGAGTGGTCTTCCGTAATCATCTTGGACACATTTTATCCATAGGAGCAGGCCCCCTTGGGCATTCCACGAATAATGCAGCAGAACTCTGGGGCCTTATTAACGGTTTGCAAATGGCCTCCCAGCATAATTATACAAAGCTCATTGTCGAAGGAGACTCTCAGATCATCATTGGCTTGCTACGCAGACTCCTGCACGGGGTCAACCCAGACAGCATCTCGCCAAGCTGGAGGCTTACACATGGCTTGCAGCTCATTGTAGGTATGTTGCATTCTCAACAGGTGATCATCCCTACACACATCAGAAGGAAGGCGAACCAGGTTGCGGATGAATTGGCTAATGTGGGCATAGATTGGAGAGGACCAGACCTTCGATGCTTTTCTGCCCAGAACCCAGATCATCCTATCCTCCAGCAGTGTTGTCGAAAAGCTAGCTCAGTAGATGTTTCCCCGGATGGGGTGTTAGTGGGTTCCTCGTGGCGACGGATGGGAGAGGACACAGTCCGATGTGACACGGAGCCATGTGATGGGCTCGTGCCGCAGGCTGGTGCCGTCCCGGTCAATTAATTGCATTTAAGTCACGGTAATGGTCTAGGTAATGAGCATTTACGCCACCCTTTGCTCCTCCGCAGTTTGTTCTATGGCTTAGCTCGTCGTTTTGGTCATTACACCCTGTATGTGGTCTGAGGGGCTCCTCCCTTCACGACGCAAACAGGACCAGGCTCGCTCAGTTGTTGTCTCCATAGTTTTTCTGCACCTCTGGTTTAACCTCGTCCAGACCCGCCCACCTGCACACATGAAAGAATGGCTTAGAGGAAGGCCGAAGAGGGGCTCCCCCTGGAAGCCCCATCGACCTTCGGTCTCGCCTTCAGTCTCCCCTTCGACCTGTTCATCCTCCCATCCTCAAACTCTGTCCACAGCTGCCACCTTCGCAGTATATGCTTCTTCGCTCCATGGCCACCCCGCCACCTTCGCAGTCTATGCTTCTTCACTCCATGGCCACTATCCCACGAGGGTCGACCCATATTCTGCGATGCCCTCAGGACCCCCAAATGCAATTCACAGCGACAATGTCTTTCCCTGGACCCTCGAGCAATTTGAGTAGAGCACCATCGGCATATAGTGACTCTAAACGAGCACGCCTCCAACCCATGGCCCACCTCGATAGCGAGCACTTTAGAGATCGACTGGTCATCTTGTATGACTTAGTTTTTGAGCTTAGGAAGGAGGTCGCGGACCTCAAGTATCGTCTTCAGACCACAAAAGAAAATGTAGCGACCTTCCTTCATCTCCTCTCGACTATGCACTCTGAGCTCTCCTCGGGCCCAGCTGACTCTGCTCCAGGGGAGGTACCTGATGTTGTTACAGGTGCAGGAAGGGATAAAAGGCAACGACCAGCAGAAGCGAAGTAGGAGGAAGCGGAACGAAGAGGCCAAGCTGAGGAAACGGAGCGTGACGAGCAAAAGAAAAAGCGTTGGGACGACCAGCTGATGTATATCGAAGAAGAACCGTGGACAGAGGACCTCTGCGCCATGTGGATAGGCTATTCGCCAGGTGTTTAGCTCTTAAATGCTATTTGTCAAGTTTTCTTATGTTCATAGTTTAGATGACAGTTAGTATGAACTTTGTTTTTCTACTGGTCCAGTGACAATCTTAAACTTGTGAATTGGGGGTTGATTGGACTGGTTTCCCCTCTGTTGGGGCAGTCCAGTAACTGCAGCCAGTATGTTGTTGTATTTTGACACTTTTATCAGCTTTAACAGGATCTTAATATAACATATACTCTTATTTACAAAAAAAATAAAAATAAAAAGTACTTTTATAACCATATAAATTATATACTAAACAATATGCTCATCGTATATTCACCCATTCAATTATATATAACCATATTAATTATGTACACCACCTAATAAATATATATTATTTATTATTTTAATAATATATCTTACACTGTTTAGCCTATCCAAATGTGAAACAATGAGACACTTTTATATGATAACCCATTAAATACAATTTTCATACACATAAACAATATATATTAGTCTCATTTTTTAACCTCATCTTTACATTGGTTGGAGTTGGCACTTGAATTGTTTGCATTCTAATGAAAACTACTAAACTATAAATAATCAAAACATGTCTCAAATATTAATATTAATAAAAAAGTGGTTCAAAACTTTATTTGTGTTGTCTACCACTCCATCTTACTAATTAGTAATTAAATAACCATGAGCTTTATTTAAAACTAATCAAAAAATTTATAACTATCATTTACAATGAAAGTTGTTTTTAGGTTTAACCATCAAATTTGATCAGCAAGTTTTGTTATGAAATGAGTCAAATTAATTAATTTGATATGATTTTCTTTGTTTAGTCTACAATCACAATTTCCAATCAAATTATATACAATCATGACATTCATTTAAAACTACTCATGATCATCAATTTCATGAGTGGTGGTGGGTCTGAGTTTATAGAGATGGTGAATTTTTGTTAAGCAATGAGGTAATAGTTAAGAACATCAAATTTATGAAAAAATGTGCAAAATTAAATACCTACTAACCATGCAAAATTAAATACCTACTAACCATGCAAAACTAAAAATGTATTAGATTGAAAATTATAGAAAAATAATTGTAGAGTTTTATTTAAGAAAAATAGTAATTGATAGTTTAAAATATTTTTCGTCATTTAAATTTTGTTCACTCTTTCACTAGTTAAGGTTAGACAAATATCCAAATTCATTCAACTCTCTCACTTATAATAATTGACAAATTGCTATGAAAAGAAAATATGTTCACTAGTTAAGTTGAGGCAAATATCCAAATTCATTCAATTCTCTCACTTATAATAATTGACAAATTTCTATGAAAAAAGTGTGTAAAACCAAAACCAAAAATCATAACAATTTTTCACTCACCTAAAAAATTGATGAAAACTGATTGAAGTAAAGCCAATTGAATTGATTGATGTAGAGTTTCTTTCTTTCCTTATAATTTTAGTCATAGTAACAATATTATAATAATATTACAATAGGGAAATAAATTTAATACAATTTAGTAGAGAAAAATATAAAAAAATATAGAATCTGCTGACAAAACAAAACAATAATGTAATGAAATAAGTGAGATGCATACCAACTTGAAACCTGCACGGAGAAATTATGAATCTCTCGTAAAATAACGAGGGTTAATATGGATGTGAAAAATGATCAACATTTTTAGTCTACTTTAACCATCTCCATTTCGTTTGCGGGAACTTTTATATCCAGAGGCAGCACATGACATTCCTCCGTTGTTACTGCACCTGCATGTCCGTGGCCGTGACTGCTGAATGCCTCGTTCGTTTCTCTTTTGTACACATAATACCGAGAGACAACCACGTAGAAAATAAGATTTAGAAAGACGAGAATAGCCGCGAACGCATAATAATAGTAAATACGAGATGCATTTAGATTGTCCAGGATCCAGCTAGTGTGGCCTTTTCGTCCACTGATCATACTCGAAACATTGAGAAGAAAACTAGTGAAAAAACACTCAATTCCTATACTACTGGCGTACAATGCAGCTCCTATGCTCTGCATGCTCTCGGGGGCATGATCATAAAAGAATTCTAACCTTCCCGCTTCCATAAAGGCTTCTGCTATACCTCCCAGCAAAAACTGAGGAAGCAAAATGAATACGGTGAGGGGAGCTACTACTTTCCCGTTTCCTTGAATTCCTTGTTCTTTCACAACACTAATCCGTTTCATATCGGCTATGGAGGCTACTGCCATGGATAAAACGTGGATGGTCATGCCAATAGCAATCCTCTGCAGCATTGTTATTCCTCTGGGATTGCACGTGAATTTTCTGAGTATCCTTACTAGAACTCTGTCATACAGTACAAGGGATACCAGCATTGACAACACGCCCAATGATGCAAGGGAACATGCATGGATTGTGAAGTGAGGAATTTCAAAGTGAGGACCCATATGTCTGTTCAGTCCCATTTACACATGATAAATTTCCTGTTTCTGCATCAGATTTCCTCATTTCGTTTTCGGTCCCTTGGGGTCGGCCATTGCATCACCTCCAGCAACTTCGCCATTAGCATCATCCTCTCAGCGAGGAAAGCCGCGTTGCTGCCCCGCCTGGTACAGCTTGGCTGCAAGACAGAAACGACTGCAAAGGCTCGAGAGGGCGCTCTCAATTGCCCGCACTCAGAGAAATCAGATTGCTTGCAGGGATGGCAGTGAAAGGATGTACTAGTCACCTCCAGCAACGTTTGTGGAGGAGGTCATCCCAGAGGAGCCCATACAACTCCCTCCGGAGTCTATGCTCTTCATGGTGCGAGAGAATTGGCAGCCTCTTACCAGCTTCTCTAGGAAGAAACTAAGGCAATTACAACGACTCACTACAGTACAGGCACCATGGACTCATGAATGGAAGAATTCCCTATCTGTTAAGTTGAGGAGGAGCTCCCAGAAGAGTGCCTCCAAATGGTCGCTCGGGATGACACAATCTTGGTGGGTTATGCTCCGTTCAAAGCCTCTGAGCACGAAGGCGACCCCAGGAGCATAGGGACGGGAGTAGAGGAGCGGAGCGCAGGAGCGGACCACCAGGATGGAACAAAGGAGGGAACGTGGGAGCAAGCGACGCAATGGGGGGCGGCACGTCGAAGGAGGGTGGCAAGGTCCTTGCGCCACCTCCTATTACAATAACATCGGACCGGTGGCGTGTCCCTCTCAAAATAAATTGCACAATGAAGACCTCTACAATGAAGACCTCAACGGGTAATTGTCTGACTAGGATTCCTTTTGTTTATGGTTAGATTATCATGGTTAGGAGTTTAGTGAGTTCATATTGTTTTCTGTTTAATTTATTTTCAATTTCAGGACAAAGCTCAAACTATAGGTTGCCATGTGTCTTGATTTCCTCATGGTTGTCTGTCTCTTTTGGACATGGTTATCCAAGGTGCCAATTGTTCTAGTTTAATTAGAACGTTAACAGCTTAAGAACAAATGTTTTTTTTTTCTTATGATATAATATAACAAGATCAATTCTCTTTTTTACTTAAAAAATAATAATAATAAATAACATTCTAAAACTAAATTTGAATTAATAAATAATTTTTTCATAAATTAAAATTAAAAAGTGTCATGAAAATAATATCAATTTCTTATAGTCCCCGAGGTGTAGGACAGTCGGTGATGGAGTGTGTTGTTAAGCCACTCCGTGATGTTAAAGTCACCGGTTCAAAACCTGCTGGGACAAAAAATCCAACCATGTTAAGGGTTGGAGTGGCTTAGGTCGGGTGCGATCAAACAAAAAAATATGAATTTCTTATAAAATAAAGTAAAAAAAATTAAATATTATAAAAATTAGGTTGGAAAAAGTTTTAAGGTACTTAACAAATTTCAACTTCTTGAAGAAAGTTATAAAAAATGTTAATTTTTGAAAGGGATTTAACCTACTTGATCCTTTCCAAGAAAATTTGAATGTTATATAAAAAATGTGAACGTTGAATAGGGTGGGGCTTTCACAAATTCTATTGGAAGAAAATTTGAACATGATAAGAAACAAAAGAAACGTTGATTTCACAACAAATTGTTTTGGAGAATTAAACTCTAATGAAAATATTAACGTCTGAAGTTGCATTGGTATGTTTAACATTTTTGTTAAATTGGATATTATAAAATTGAAAAAACAAAATATTAACGTTTGAAGTGGCATTGGTGTGTTTAACATTTTTTCCTTAAATTGGATAATATAAAATTGAAAAACATTAGACATTAAAAAAATAAAAGTTAAAAGGGATTTTGATTTACTTAATAAGTTTTTATTCAAGCTTTTTTATCAATTTAATTGATATATTTTTAAGGTTAATTTAATTTTAAAGTTTGAATTTTGTAGGTTTATCTTTATTGATAATAATAATTATGAATATTCACTAAGATCAAATTTGGATTATCAAATCAATCTTTTAAGTTAGGTTTAAAAAATATCATTTTACATGAAAAAATTATGAATTTTTTATAAAATAACAAAGAGTAATATACATGTCCAAAGGGGTTGTATCCAATGGTGAAAAGAGAGGAGTTTTTCACCCTTGGGAAAGGTTCAATTCCATTGGAGGCACCTTGAGGTAGTGGTCTCGTGAATATTAACGTTTGAAGTGACATTTATAAAAAATTAATAATTGGACACATTTTTTTATTTAATTTAATTTTAAAGTTTGAACATTGTAGGTTTATTTTTATTGATGATTAGTTTCCACTAAGACCAAATTTGGATTATCAAACCCATATTCTAAGTTAGGATTAAAGGATACCACCCTCGATGGGGTGCTCTCTAGATCACATGACAATCTAGCGTACTCGTGTTGCCCAATGGATCCCTCAAGAAACCACCAAGTGGACACCTTGTTGATCAACACTCTAGTCAATTCAAAAGACTCCAGAAATTCATTATGCAGAAGGGTGGGAGTACAACATGAGTTAATTTCTCGTGGTATTACTACTCCTCATACTCTCATGACAGACGAAGATCGCCTCCATTGAGATTCTTTCATTTCACAGCAAGTAAGTGATCCCCTCCAAGTGTCGATACATTATGAGAGAGATCATAATGATGGTAGGTGTAAAGATAGTAGGGTAAAATTTGTCTGTTTCAATGAAGACATCAGTAACTTCTCTATACCTGCAAACAAAATTGGCACTTATGCGAATAATTTTTGGAGGACAGATGGGTTTGGGAATGCAGAGTTGACTCTGGTAGCTCCATCTCTTTCCTCACATTCTATCGATTTTATTTGCAATGTCTCTCCATCTGTTTCTTTGTTGAGTCTGTTTTTCTCTCCCCCTTTGTTTACCATTGAATTCATGAATCCTCGTTGTAGACACCACAGTAATCATGTTGTCATTTAATCTCGAGCAGCTAAAGTTGCTAAAGGAGCATTGGCGTCTTACTCTAATACCATCCCCGAAGTAGCCCAGATTGTCATGAAATAATTAGAAGAGGAAGTCCAGCTTCATGAATTTAAAGAGGATGATGAAGTGGAGCAGGAAGTAGGAGGTATGGTTCTGGATTTGGTTTGCACTAGAACCCATAATTCAATCTTCTTTCGCACAGTAGAGCTATACTAGCACACAAAATCTATGGTTTCTTTGGGCATGCTTCCCAAGGATGACAAATTTAGGAAGATAAAGGGATGAATGGAGGCTCTTGAGACTCAGAATGCTTATATGGTCGATATTCTCTCATCAATGGATAACTGGTTGGGTGGTTCCTTCATTCCCCTCACTAGGTAGAGATTACTTGGATTTCTTTCGAATTTTATTTTGTCTTCGAAAAGAATTAAGAGAAGTGTTCCAAGATCACTATAGATTTGTTGAGTTAAAAGGTTAGGAAGGTTGGTAGTGTGACAAAGATTTTTAAATTGAGATTTGATTTCGATATACACCAAACATTCTAAGAGGTTTTTTTATTTTTTTTATCTTCAACCCTCTCACCGTCACAAAGATGATAGATTATTTCATCCTAGGGAATTTTGAGAATATTTCAACACTTCATGAGATTTGTTTATTATTTTAGCAATGTTGATTTTCTTCTTTACACTAGTCAAAACCGAGAGATACTTTTGACCTTCTAGATTAGGGCTAACCTTGT
The DNA here is from genome assembly GCA_009831015.1 of Picea engelmannii. NCBI lineage: Eukaryota > Viridiplantae > Streptophyta > Pinopsida > Pinales > Pinaceae > Picea > Picea engelmannii. The sequence continues at coordinate 382,950 of ML789447.1, forward strand.
GATAAATATCAATTCTGAGATATTTGTATGAAATCACTTCCTCTAAGTTTTGTTTTCATATAAGAAAGTATCGTAAGTGATATTTTTGGATTTAATTATCATAACTTTCATTTTGTCAATGTTAGCAGACATACTTGTAGTGGAGCAGAAAACAATGAAGATCCTCAGTTTCTTGCTGCGATCATAGGGAATCCTTTCCATTAAAATAATATCATTGGCATAAATAAGAAGGATGATGACTACGAGCATGTGCAAGCTAATTATGGTCTCTCGTGACGCTATAGTGGTAATGCAAACGCGGAAAAACAACAATATGTTAACTTGGAGGGATTATTCAAGGCAATTTTACAATGAATTTGATTGGTGTAAAAAGACAAAAATGTAGGAAATTGAATTATCTTTCGGGATATACAATTTTTACTTATAGAAATTGTGAATAACTATGTGAAATTTGAGTTTTTTCTAATAGTGGTATGTTATTTTTTTAGCAAAATATAAGGTATATGTCTCTGTTAGTGCAGGTGTTGAGTACCTTAATGATGGAATTTCCTTCCAAAATTTTGTATAATTATAGAGAACCCATTGTTCTAGTGCGGTGTATTTTTTCAAAATTTGTAATATTAATTATATATATATATATATATATATATATATATATATATATA
>ML789447.1:387200-402576 GCA_009831015.1 Picea engelmannii
CTCTATATTCCTCTCTCTCCCTCTCACACTCACACATACTCTCTCTCTCTACCTCCCCTCTCTATCTTCCTCTCTCTCCCTCTCACACTCTTATACACTCTAGCAAGGCATGGAAAGGAAAGACATGGACTTGACCTAGACATGGTAATGCCTATACCTAGACCTAAACCTATACTTATACCTAGACATGGAAATGCATGGCAACACCTAAACCTATACTTATACCATGACCTAGACCTAGACCTAAACCATGACCTAGACCACTGCAAAAAGGTACCTGAATGGAATGAATGGCCACATATCATAGCTGAGTTGGTACATGAATGGAATGGATAGACATATATAAATTGTGAGTTTAACTTACTTCATTTGTATGAATAATGTTCGCAAAATCTTTTTAAATAATAATGTAAACTTTAATTTTTGAATAATGTATGAGTTTAATTTTTTTTAAATAATAATATGTAAACTTTATATATATATATATATATATATATATAATGTGTAATAATATGTAAACTTCATATATGCATCTTTATTAAAATGAAATAAAATCAAAAACAAACCCATTGTGAATGGATAACACAAGGACTCAACACAAGGATCCAAAGAGACTCAACACACTTATGAGGGACGCTGGAAAACCTTTTCAACCAAAGACAATATTCAGATCTCCATTGTTGCAACAGATGTAGTCATGTCCGCAAATCTTGCAGGTACATAGAATTCAATCAACTCGTTAGTTAACGGGTTTAACACATAACAAACCAGATGACGAGAATCGATCCAAGTTTTAGTAACAAAAATATAGTCATTCCACTCTGTAGTACGCATAGGTGTACCACAAAATGTTGTAGGAAAAACAGTTTCAAGAAGCCAATAATTTTTCTCAACATCATATTTCATCAATTGTGTTTCATTGAGGGTATACAAGTGTCGAGAAGCAACTGAGGACAACTTGAACAATGACCCAATTCTGTGATAAATCCTACAACAATGTTGTCTAACCAGAAAAGTATCGTGTGCATAAATTTATTATCAACTTGTTGTAACTGCACGATATCCACAAAATTCCATTCTAGTTGTCTCAGTTGATTTGTGAATTAGTTGTCTTTCAACCTCAATATCCACTCTTGCAACACATGCGGGAAATCACAGAAAAATACTCCATGCAAGTCGCTAAATATGTACTTGTCCAAATATTTGCACGGTGTTATTTTAGGGTTTTTGTTATCTTTCTGCACAAGTTCCATCTCTTTTGTTGTCAACCATCTCTTGATCTCTGCATTCGTTGGGTTCCACGGTCTGAACATGCCCTTATATATTTTCATTCCTTTAGTGTTTCCTCACCATATCTAACATTATTTTCACGATTCTTCAGTAGGTCCCATTCACTCAAATCCATTATGTTCCAACCGTAAACAAAACCATTTTTTGGTTGTTTATTTCCTCTAACTACCATTATTGGGCTGACCCAGGATCATATCTACTACAGTTTCCAACAAAACCCCCTAAAACTATCGTCCCTCCTCGTAAACCAAAAGGAAACGCAACACACAGAATGGACTACACAGTCTCACCCGAGATAGTTCTTATGGGTGGCTACAACGCTGAGGTGCTTGCAGCCTGAGAATGAGTGGGGATATGGGATTACACTCTGTGATCTTAATTTGTTACTCTAACATTCAACTTATATTGAATATTTTGTCATTCTTATTCATGCATGTAAAATAGCAGATTTAACTAAGTCATTCATGCATTTGTCTAACATATAATCATTGAAATCAAAGGAAATATACAATATTCAATCACATAACACATGATCTATCATGGTTCACTGTAACATCCCCGACCACCAACAGGGTGGGAAATTCCACTTCTTGGATGTTTCACTTAGCTCTGATACCATTTTTGTAACTTTATATGCACACATATCTAACACAATTAACAGTTACAACATTTTGTTCATGCCACTTATTCATGCGGAAATAATCATTAAAACATACTAAAAATATATTCTAACCATACATAGATCAATGCAAAAATAACAGTAAGCCTACACACACAAAATAGTTGATATATCCAGGCATTACTCATCAAGTTATAACACATGTACAATTACACAACATACAATTAATCGATATTTGGCACTTATCTTTCAATAGATGACCACCAAACTGTGTGCAGACATTCCATGAACTCCTAGCCTTAGACCATTCTACTCATCACGCTCAGCAGTGGGTCACACCCAATATGGGACTAAACTCCACCAGAAAAGGGATTCTGAGGCTTGGCAAAGGAAACAGTAAAGTCGCATAGGTCAATAGGAAATATTGTCTCCCAGGGCCAACTCAAACTAACAGCCTACAACCTCTCATCCCCCAGATGCCTATCCCACCCTAGGAAGTGTGTCCCTTCTCTTCTCCACAATCCTTTGGTTTCCCCACCTCCCTTCCATGGCTTCAGAAACAGGCTGAACAGGAATTCTCCGAGCACTATAGCTACAGTTGGGCTCCCTCTGGGAGATCACTTCCCCAGCAACCTATCTTACCTGGAGAGAGTTTCTTGTAGGCCTCAAAACCTGCTCCTTTATTCCACAATCCTGAAAACATACCTCTTCAAACCACAGGCCTGATAAACTTCTTCTTCAGTCCATCTTCTAAGTCAATTCCCGAAAAGGTGATGCCAACAAAAAATATCAGTAAGAGAAGACGATGGCAGCAAGCTACACACAGTCAAGTAACTGTGTGGGCTGCAATAGCCAATAGTTATGACACAACATGGCTCAGATAGTTACAGGGTGCATGCTTGTTCAAAGGTCGACAATGGAGATGATGGTGGCTCAGTACGTGAGTCAATGGTGAATCAGGTAGGGTGAAAAACTTCCAGAGAATCGTCAGGGTCATGAGAATGGTGAGGAGGAGGAACCCCTAAAGAGATGGCTTTCCTCACTATAAACTACATGTGCCTAGGTTGACACATGTCTTCCTAAAGTTGCATGAGTTCCACTTAGCACTCATTCTCTTTCCAGGAACTTAGGACAACATCGATCATGTCCACCTTAGCCTTTAGGAAATAATAATAAAATAGTATTCCCTTATAGGTAATCCCTCTATATTATCCCCTAGGCCTAGACACTTAGCCCCCTCCCTTACCCTACCTAGTGTAGTTTAGTCCCCCATAACTCTTTCTTCGTGGTCGTTCTACACACAACAGTGTAATTTTATTAATGATATGTGTATTTACATATACAAAATAAGGCTCATGTCCTTAAGCATCTAGGCTCTCTAGCCTAATAAACATGTAAGTCTTCATATTATAAACACTTGGATCACCAACCTATAGACATAATTATAATTCAGCAGGGGCTCGGCCTTGGGGTGTTACAATCCCCTCCCTTTGTCCTCAGTGCAACTTACTTACACAACAACAACAAGATTTCCAAAATATTCAAAAATATGTGTGTACTCTGCCTGAATAGCATCTTCATGCTCCCATGTTGCGTCCTCATGACCATACCAGGTCCACTAAACTTTTACAATCCCTATGGATCGATTCCAAAGTTTCTTGCTTTTTCGATCCAGTATATGCACCGGATGCACCTGAAAAGCGCTTTCCCGCTCCACCTAATTCACATTCCAATCAATAACATGATTATCATCAGGAACATATTTCTTAAGAAATGACAAATGAAATACATTATGTATAGACATGCATGCAGTAAATGCAAGCCTATATGCTACTGGACCAATCCTCTCTAGGATTTCAAATGACCCACAATACTGAGCTGCCAACTTTGAAAAATTTTCCAACTTTAGGGAACTTTTGTTGGCCTTCACTCTCAGGAATACATGATCCCCTAATTTAAATTCCCTATGATTTATGCTCTTATCAACATAACTTTTCTTCCTATCTTGCGCAACCTTCAAATTCTTCTTAATCTTCAACATTTGTTCTTCCATTTCCTTGAGAAACTTTGGCCCAACCACTACCCTATCAGATGAGTTTTCCCATCTTACTACGGTGTTTCACTTTCTTCCATAAAGTGCTTCAAATGGGCTCATCTTCAGGGATGTTTGATACCCATTGTTGTAGGAAAATTCTACCAAGTGTAGATAATCTTCCCATTTATATGGTTTGTCCATAACATACATTATTAGCATATCTTCTATCACTTGGTTCACCCACTCTATCTTCCCATCAGACTCGGGATGATAAGCAGTGTTGAAGTTCATATTCATTCTGAACCCTTTGAATAACCCCTTCCATAACTTTGATGTAAACTTCGGGTCTCTGTCAGACACAATTTTCTTGGGTATGCCATGCAAGTGTGCTACTTCCTTCATAAAAATATCATCAACATTATTTTCTTTATGAGTAGTCTTCATAGGAATGAAATGGGCAGCTTTAGTAAGCTTTTCCACCACTACCATGATTGTATCATGTTGCTTGCTCGTTCTGGGAAATCCCGTGATGAAATCCATTGTTACCACTTCCCATTTCCACTCAGGAATGGGTAATGGTTGTAGTAACCCAACTAAGTGTCTATGATCAACCTTGACCCTTTGAAGTTCCAAGCATTTAGCAATAAAATCATCAATCTCCCTCTTCATGCCTAGCCAATAATATTGGTTTTTTACTGCTGAAATATTTGTTTGATATCCTGGGTGTCTTGTATAAGGTACATTGTGCATTTATTTTAAAATCACACTCCTCAATTTAGAAGAGTTAGGTACATAAAATATGTTTATGTACAGGAGGATTCCATCAATTCCCAATTCATAATCCTCAACCTTCTGTTGCATTTTACCTTGTTGCAATTTTGTTACTAATTCCATGTACTGCAAATCTTATTTTGCAACCTCTACAAATTTTCCTCTCAAATCTGATTGGTACATGATAATGGTTGTAGCATGCAACTCATGCACTCTTATGTTGAGTGCATCAGCCACTTTTTTATCTTTCCCCTTGATATGCTTTATATCAAAGTCATATTACTGAGAAACTCTAACCATCTTCTTTTCCTGGCATTTATAGTTGGTTGATCAAAAAAATACTTCATGCCATTATGGTGCGTCCTAAGCTCAAACCTATTTCCCATGAGGTAGTGACTCCACTTCTTCAAGGCATGCACTATGGCTGCTAACTCCAAATCATCAATGGCATAGAACCTTTCATGCTCTTTCAAATTCCTTGATTCATAACATACAACAAACCCATTTTGACTGAGGACTCCACCCAGTCCTTCTTTACATGCATATGTGCATACAATGAAGTCTTCATTTGGGTCTGCAATCCTCAAAATTGGATCACTGGTTAATAGTTGCTTCAATTGTTGGAAGCTTCTTTCATATTCTTCTTTCCATTGAAATTTCTTCCCCTTCCTTTGCAAGGAAGTGATGGGGTGAGTTATTCTTGAAAACCCTTCAATGAACCTTCTGTAATAGCCATCTAAACCCATGAAGGATATGACTTCTGTCACATTCTTTGGCGTTGACCATTCTCTAATGGATTCTATCTTTTCAGGGTCCACTGTTATCCCGTCCTTAGATATGATATGCCCCAAATAGTGAATTTCGTTTTGATAAAATGAGCACTTGCTCAATTTGGCATACAACTGACATTCTATTAGAACTTGAATCACCATCCTCAAATGATGTTCATGCTCTTCTTCCGACTTGGAATATACAAGAATTTCATCCAAAAAATAAATGACAAACTTGTCTAAATATTCCCGGAAAACACCATTCATTAAGCACATAAAAATAGTTGGTGCATTTGACAACCCAAATGGCACCACTCTGAACTCACAATGAACATACCTTGTCTTGAAGGCGGTCTTGCTGATATCTTCCTCTTTAATCCTTACTTTATGATATCCTCACTTGAGATCTATCTTTGAAAATATCTTTTCATCCTTCAATTGATCAAAGAGATCACCAATCCTTGGCACATGATACTTGTTATTTATAGTTACTTTATTCAACTGTCTGAAGTCGATGCACAATCTCAATGTCCCACCTCTCTTCTTCACAAACAATATTGGGGCACACCAAGGTGACACACTTTGGTGTATATACCCCTTCTTCAGAATTTCTTCAAGTTGCATTTGCAATTCCTTCAGCTCTGGTGTACTCATTATGTAAGGCGTATTTGATACTAGAGATGCTCCAGGGATCAAATTAATAGAGAAATAAATATATCTCTTTGGAGGTAGTCCTGGTACCTCCTTGAACACATCCTCAAAATCTTCCAGGACTGCATGATCCTTCAGATTTGGCACCTTATCCTTAGATGCTTCCTCCATATGGGTTGCAAATAGTTGACAACCTTTCCTATAACACTTCTTCAGCTGCATTGTTGAGATTTCCCGGATAGTAACTGCCCTAGGAAATCCTTGAACTGTTCTTTGATTTGATTCCTCATATAGGAAAGCGAATACCTTGTTATGACAATTTAAGATGGCATAGTGTTGGTCTAACCAATCCATACCAATTAGGAAGTCATAAGATCCTAAAGGCAAGATGTTCAAATCTTCCATTGCGTTCAGTCCATTCATGTCCATAAGACATGACTTAACCATCTCATTGACTTTTCTTTTGGGTCCAGTAGCCAGCTCTACCATCCAAGATTTCCCATGCTTGTTTCTTGGCAATTCCAAACTTTCCACCATCTTAGGATCTATATAACTATGAGTAGCTCATGAATCAATTAAAATAGTAATGGTTTGGTTGTTGATCATACCTTCCACTTCAATCATATGTGATTGATACTCTGCTTGCTTGTTGTCCAAGGCTGTATAGATCCTTGGTACATTTTTTCTCATGTCCCCCACTGTTTCAACTCGCTTAACATTGTGAACAACTCTCTCTTTGTCACTTCTTTGGGGACAATCTCTAAACATATGATCACCTTTACAACCCCAACATTGAATAGGTCACTACCTTGGCCTTTGACCACCTGTATCAATCATTCTGGGTTCTATAGAAGTTGGTTGTCCCTGAGGATTATTCCTAAATAATGGTGGATTAATTCCCTTCTTCCTCTGATCCATCTTGAATTTCTTCTTGTCTTCCAAATATTTTTGGAAAGTTGGACTTGCTTTTTGCTGATCATATAGGCACTTAGCTCGGCTTATGGTCTCCTCCAATTTTTTAGGATCATCATATTGTGTTTTTTCACTGATGGATGGTGGAAACCCACTCAAATACCTCTAAATATTGATTGTATCATCCTTTATGAAAGAAACATACTTCAACAATTCTAAAAACCTTCTTTCATACTCATCAATGGACATACTTCCTAGCTTGAGTTCAAATAACTCTTTCATTTTCTTATCATAGTACCTCTTAGTCAAGTATTTCTTTTCAAAATACTTCTTGAATTCCCTCCAAGTAACATCCTTCTCTTTAATGTGTTGCACCTGCACAAGTTGATCCCACCACATGGATGCCTTACCTTTGAGTTGATAGATGGAAATTCTTCCCTCTACATGAGAAGAATAATTATGCAATTGAAAATACTTTCTCATTCCCAGCAGCCATGTCTCTGCATCTTCATCCTTCTTGTGCTCCCCATCAAATGTAGGAGGTTTGATTTTGTTCATTTCTCCTCGTATCTCATCCTCCTCAGACCTCTTATTCTTCCTAAAATGGGATAGACTTGAGTTGTTGCGTACTCTCTTATTGGAATGCCTCGGGGAGTGTTGGTGATGTCTTCTATCACATTTTGTTCTTCTATGAATTCCTAATTTGATTGAGCCGCTCTCCTTATACAATTTATTTTCTACTCTTTCCAAGCTCTGCATCAACTTTATGTTGAATTCTCCCTGTTACTCCCTGGATTTCATGAGCATTTTGTTATCTTCTCGGTAAGTCTGGACATATTTCTACAAGTTTTCAATGATTTTCATCATGTTTCCTTATTTATCTATCTCTTTTCCATTCCCATTGGAGTTCGATCCTTCAAATCCTAAATGGACATCCATTCCTCTAACTTCATTTTCCGAACTGTAAGCACCATGTGCCTTCAACATTTTTTTGCACTATGCGACAATTCAGTTTGGTTCTTACAATCGTTAACTCTGCAAAATGTGTATTCAACCGAAATTTTGTCAGGATAATAGACGTTAATAATTTTCCAGAATAAACCAATCTGATTGAACAAAAAAAATATCAGATTCTATTTTCTACGGGTCTTGGTCGGTCAAGAACCCCTCGAGCTTCTATCTCTAAGCCCCACTCTGTTCTACAAAAAAAATTGGGCGTTAGCCCATTTTTTTTTCTTCGGCCCTTAGTTCACATGGGACCACGGTTGTGACCCAGCGCTTATGAGTTGGGTGCTTATCCGGAGCCTTGAAACTTCAAGCTACAAGATTCGTAGGTTTCCCTTTTTTCGCGTGTCCCAACATCACAGAACAACAAACTATAGAACGCATGAAGAACGATGGATATACGGTCCAAATTCCTTTTTGCACCATTTCTTTCAGAGTGTCAAGTCTCTAGGCTTCACGATTTGGCACCATGCATCCACTGGGACCCACAGTTTCTGTGCTCGAACTAATAAATGTTGAAAACGTAACATCAAATTTAGTATTTTTCAAATTGCGGGGGCATGGGTTGATGATTTTAAAGTAACCCGTATATCTTTATGCAATTTTCCCCACGATGACACGTACCCCTTCTGGGAAACCATGGTTTGGATTGCGGGTGTAACATCCCAAAAAATAAATTATTATTAAATCTGAAAAATACTTAGGAATTTATTTTCATTTTTGGTAAATTTGAAATTGGAAAATTATTGCCATTTATGGCAATTCCAAATTTTGAATTTAGTTAATTGTAATTTATTAATTATGATTGTTGGGAAAATATTTGATTTTCCCAACCAATTCTTTGACTATGAAAATTGTAAGAAAACAAATATTTTATAGTTATTGTTGATAGATAAATGGAACAGCGAGGTTGAAATTAGTTGACCATGACTCCATGAGTGGGGAACATGTTGGAACTACCTTAGGGTTGAATGTTACAAGTGGAAAATTAGGAATTTGGCCATTAGAAGCCCCTGAAAATCAGGGATTTGTAAAACTGCAAAAATTCCCAAGGGAGGAGGCAGGACATTGCCTAGTATGTTGGGGGAAAAAGACTTATCACTTGTTGTTATGAACACTATTTTATGAGTGTGAGGCAAGGAGAAATTTCCTGAAACTAAAAGACTATAGCTAAGGAGGAGTTATTTAATTCGCCCTCATGGATTCATGGTCAGGCTAGGGGGTGAACGGAGCAAGTAGATTGGTTGTTTTGTTCTAAGGTTGGGAGGATCTTGGTTGTTCCATTTGTTTTTCGACAACTTACTCAGATATGTCCATCTAATATTTTTCTAATCGAATGTTATTTTGATTAGATGGCTGATAGAATACATCTATTTAACTTTGGCTAAATTGTTCTATTGATTAAATTAATGATGGAATGGAATAAATTGTAGTATAACTCTTACAGTTTTATTGTACTCATTGAGTAAAAATTTTGTGTATGTTAACTAGTAATGGGACTGTTTTATATAAGTATATTGGAAGATGCATCTAATCTAGATGGGATCAGTATTGTGTTAATTCTAGCATTATTGGCATGTGATTATATGCGTATAAGTAATCAACTTAAAGAATATTGTCGATTGAAAAATGAAAAATAAAATTCTAGAAGCGAACCTGAAGGCTTAGATATATGTACATATATATTGTTGTACGTCAAATATGTAGGGTTGTATTAAATAGTTATGAATATCAGACTGTGAAAATGTCAAATAAGACTTGGGATGATTATATATAATAGGAAATATGTGTGTGTGTGTGTGTGTGTGTGTGTGTGTGTGTGTGTGTGCAACTGCCTGTACATATTTTTCAGGTCCACTTAAATTCCTAATTTATTCATACAACAAAGATGCCAATAATATAAAAGAAAATGTGTAGTTCAGTTATTCCACAGTAAACTATAACAGAGGTTTTATTTTAAATTTATACAATCCATAGTGCAGAGATTGTTCATACTTAGCAATAGTATTTGTATGGCCAAGGAGACATTTGTACATTCTATTAAAAAGAAGAATAGAGGATTTGTATACCCACGGGCTTGAATAAAATAGTTACAGACATGTTTCATTACAATAGCGCAGAAGTAAAAGTATGGTAATTCAAAATACCTAAAACTTATTACATCTTCCAGAGATGCACCAATATTCAAATATGTCTTCAACTCTATGAAATATTGCATTTATAAATCTCAAACAGTGAAATATCATTTCAATATGGGTTTCCCCTATGTTTTTCTTTTAAAAAACTGAATATACAATTAACCAGCCATTACAGGAGTCTGATATAAATTTCCCCACGATAACTGTATTCTATAGAGTGTTGTAAAATGGGACATAACTGTTTCATTCGATAGAACCTAGGATAATAATTTTGAGAGCGTTGTAAAATGGAACCTGAGTACCTTTTTCACAAGGTGATGGCCTAGAATCCGAAGACTTCGAACGTTCACAAATCCTGTAATGAGACCAAGGAAAATATAATTAGTATTTAGTTGGAAGCAAACAAAATTTTCAAATATTGAATGTAGAATAAATTACCAAGGTAAATGTTTACAAAAAGAGACAACACAGATGAAAATTCAGACTGCACTTAGCTTGCGGTTCCGGGAAGCAAATGTCATCTTTCCTCCTCGTGTCCATGAGAAAATCATCCACAGACCCGGAGGAGTAGAGTGGGCCAAGGATCACCTGATGGTTAACCTCGCATTTAAACAGGGGTCCCATCATTAGATTATAGTAATCAAACTTTAATCAATCATTTTCAGAAAGAGAGTAAATAATTAACATCCTACAAACAAAAATAATAATAAAGAATGTAAAATATAAAACATGGACTACAGGGTTGCCTGATTGGCCACATAATAACGTTATTAGTTGATTCTCATAGTTAATCAAGACCATCTTGGAAGTAAATAAAATTAAATCATGGACAAAGTCATGAACAAACTAGAGTTCCTTTCCTTGATGTGAATTAAATAAAATAAAATAGTTAAGACATCCAAATATGCAAGACAACAGGCGAGGGTAATTCCTCGGTCATGTCTCATAGCTCTGAAATATAGATACACGAAAGGAGACTTAAATTGTATTCATAGTTGTATAAATGTGTTGTGGAATAAGTAGAGTAACTATATCAGGAGTAATATGTTCACGGAATTAACTATACCCGTAGAGAATTGTCTCATGATTTTTAAAACCCTTTTACCGTGTAATTATTTGGAATACAATGAGCATATTACCGGCCGAGTGTTACTAGAATATACTCATGAAATAAGGAACTATGTTCTTACAGTGGGGAGGGTTACAAAATAAATGTGACATGCCACCTCTAAAACAAATCGGAACCTTAGCAAGCACCGAGATATGTGCCCTCAAGAAATTAATAGATCGAATACTTCATTAAACAAAATGCAGAGCTACACGATATCTGTGTAACTGTAACTGAAAAACTCAAAGGCATGAAAATCATAAGGGAGACGCTCTTCTACATAGTTGAAAAACCCAGTTCCTAACTAGGGTAGAAAACCCAATAAACCCACGAAGTGTACAATCAAAACCACGAACAGATAAGGAGTTATGCCGAAGCAACAGGATCTTCGAAAGGCTCAAATACACGACTATCATTTATATCAGGTGTGTAAATACTAAGAACTCAGAGCAAGCAACGAAGACATACAATAAGACGACTTTACACTTATGATCAAACTGGAGAAGTGGACATCCTCGCTCCCTTTGACACTTTCAACCTAGAATCGTCTACGGGTTTGACACAGAGGAAACGTTTGTCGCAGAGCACAAGGGTTCCTAGAAAAATGATACAGAAGATAAGACTGAAGCAAAAGTAAAACCCTAAACATTGTTGGGTGAAATTCCAATGCCTAAACTCTATATCAGACCATGGAAGATAGGCCATTCGCGCTTCTAGGATTTTTTGAAGGAACTGATGCACACGGTAAACTTTTCATAACACAGAGAGTTCAGATATAAACAACCAAAAGTTCCTTACCTCACTTAAGGTGGTGTCTGATGGGTGTGGTCTCCATACGTTTCCTCTACCAGAGTGAGCCTGACTTCACAGACAATGGCTATGCTGTCGAGAAGGACTGTAACAAGGTTAACACTGTAACGAATGTGAAAACTACATAGAGCCAATATGAAGGGTGAAACAATAGCCTTAGGAAAAACCGTGTAGGTTAGTTCAATGGCGTTAATGAATATTTGTACCTAAACCATGTGTTTAGGGAAAGGTGGCAGAATTACAATGGGTACAGAAAACAAGTGATGGTCCCAAGGAAGCGCATTACAGGATGCGATAAATGCCTTTTGCAGGGTTCATTAAACCATGACAATCGTATCCATTCCAACCTCGCATCAGACATATGGCAACTGTGATGAAAATTTGTTTTAGGTTATGGATTAGCCCTTTTTATTCTAGTTTAGTTAGATTTCTATACTTTACATCGGATCCATTAACCCTTGTGACAGGGTTAGTTTTAATGAGTATGGTAAATAACCAGGAAAGAGAAACTTGTACCGACCATTTAGTTACAACTCCTCTAAGTCTTAACACTTTCACATACTGAATGTCATGTTGGTAATAACTCGTTCAATAAATACCTTTCACATACGACCGAGGGATTATTTCATAACATTTGAACTAGGGTCTTTATATGCATTAATGTGTTCCTTAGTATGTCTATAAATTGCGCGACTAGAATGCATATTCTATGGTGAATATATATATATATATATATATATATATATATATATATATATTGTTTAATTATTTAAGCTACATTCCACCTTCCTTGAGTTTAGGATTGAGATAGAGTCTTTAATTTACATTTGTTTAAGGATATGGTAAGTGTAAATGATGGAAAGGAGAAGAAGAAGTATTAAATCACCTTATAGTATAGTTAAGAAAGGTCTAAGAGATATTAGAAGCGTTGAGTAATTCTAATGACCCTAATTAAAAAAAAAAATTATGGCTAAATTTGGGGTACATTACATACGGTATCAGCGCAAAGGTTACAACACTTGGACCTTAAACAAGGACAAACATATTTTCTTAGCACATGTTTTCTATATTATGAAAAAACTAACAAAACAATTACTGTTACAAATAGAAAACTTTATTTCTATTGTGATCATGGTAGCCTAGAATGAAGAGGAGGTCAAGATTGAGGAGAATCCTGAGCAAGGACCTACTAGAGAATCGAGACAAAACAGTGAAGGAAGTTCCGCCACCCAGGTTCTGGAAACCATGAAAAACCTCATTGTGGAACTGCAAGTTTTCAAGGCAGACAATGAGAAACTGAAAAAAGCTTAACAAGAAAAGCAGGAAATAAATGAAGTACTATTATGAAGGATAGTAACAAAGAAGATCTCAATAGATAATAACCAGGAAGAAGAGGTCAGTAAAAGGGCCTCCAAGAATTCTGGTCCTGAAGAGAAAAAAGGGGACAGCTCTTCCGAGGGTACACCATCAACTGAAGATAAAACAAACATAGGAAGAAAAAGGAAACAAGTGGATCACCTGGAGGGAGAGTTTAAGAAAATCAAATCGTCCATCTTTGACGGGGAATCCAGAATAGGGGAGTAGGTTGAAGCATGGTTATTGGACATAAAAAAGTATTTCCAAATCTACAACTATTCCAGCAATATGAAGGTCAGAATGGCCTTCTATAATCTGAAAGGAAAAGCAAGCATATGGTGGTAGGACCTGAAGTTGGCCAAGGGCCTAAAGGAAAAATAGATGGAATGGTCGGATTTTAAGGACATAGAAAAGTATTTCCAAATCTACAACTATTCCAACAATATGAAGGTCAGAATGTCCATCTATAATCTGAAAGGAAAAACAAACATATGGTGGCAGGACCTAAAGTTGGCCAAGGGCCTAAAGGAAAAACAGATGGAATGGTCGAATTTTAAGAATTACTTTAAGAAACAGTATTTATCTGAAAGTTACTATGAAAGAAAAAACAAAGCGTTTTATGAGCTACGACTCGGTCAAATGGCTATGGATGACCTGATAAACAAATTCCTGGAATTATTAAGGTTCGTGCCTTATATCTCGGAGGAAAAAGTAAAAATCCAGCGGTTCCTAAGTTTTTTACCACGGTCCTATTGTGACATCCCCAAAAATAAAGTATTTTGAAATTTGAAAATTGTTAGAGAATTATTTCCGTTTTTGGTAAATTCGAATTTGGAAAAAATTTGCCATTTATGGCAATTCCGAATTTCGAATTTGATAAATTGTAATTAATTATTATGACTGTTGGGCAGAGACCAGATTTGACCCAACTAAATTTTTTTCTATGACACTTGTATGTAAACATAATATTGTTTTATTTATTGCAGGAGGAAAAATGGAACATCCATGTTAAATTCAGCTGACCATGACTCCATGAGTGGGGAACATGTTGGAACTACCTCTGGGCTGATTGTTACAAGTGGCTAATCAGGGATTTGGCCATTGGAAGCCCCTGAAAATTAGAGATTTAGAAAGCTATGAAAATTCCCAAGGGAGGGAAAAATACCTAGGCAAAACGATTGTTTTGATATATAGCATATGCGAGGAGGGAGGACGTTGCCTAGTATGATGGGAAAAATATGATCTATTACTTGTTGTTATGAACACTACTTGTTGAGTGTGAGGAAAGGAGCAGAGCGATGAAGTTGAATGACATTTTGGGGGAGGAGTTCTGAGTTAGCCCTCATGGATTCATGGTCAGGCTAGGGGGTGAATTGGGCAAGTGATTTGGCTTCCTTGTTCTACAGTTGGGACGAACGTGGTTGTTCCCTTTGTCTTCCCGCAAACAGGTTCTGATATGTAATGCATTCCCTTCTCTATTTGAATGTACAAATATCTGATGTAATTGTATTGATAAACCTCAGTAGAACTATTCTCCATCTCTGTTGAGTGACTTCGTCATAGTTGTCGCGCACCTATTAGACTTTGAGTGGATATATTAACCTTGGCAAAATCTATTCAAAAGTATAAATGCATGCAACCTAAATGTTGATTGGATATCTTATAAATCAAATTCTGAGTGGCTCTTTTATTGGAGTAGATTAAGAACGAATGTTAGAAATTAGATTTTTTTTTATTGTTAAAACAGTCAAAAGGTTTGGATGTGATTAAGTTTCTGGAAGTATTCATTTTCTATAATAGATTTTAGTTGTGCAGAGGTAGTTGTAGGTCAATTTTCTTGTACATTGGAATTTTCTGATACAGAACTATCTATATACGAATAGAGTGGAAATTAGTATACATATATATATA
>ML789447.1:408255-427007 GCA_009831015.1 Picea engelmannii
GCTTATTATCTGAAATTATCTCAGTTTCAAGGCGTTGAGTACTTTTCCTGAGGTTTTTCCATGCTATATTGATGTTTGGTTCTTAACAATATATCTATATCGCATACAGGAAAGCATAGGTCAAATTATTTTTGGAATCCTGCGTAGACCTCACAAAGAAAAACAAAATCAAGATCCAATGTATACAATAGAAAGCAGATGTATACATGTGTGTGTGTGTGTGTGTGTGTGTGTGTGTGTGTGTGTGTGTGTATTCCTATATTATGAACATTATAAAGTTCCTGATAGACCTGTAACTACAACTGTAAATGTATGTTGGGCTTATAACTTCCTTTAGAATTAGAGATGCTGGAAAATCCTTTTCTTCTTTTTCTTGTAATACGATATGAGTTGAAATTCCTATCTAAGACAACAACCCCACTTATATTATTCCATATGAATCTAATATAATGAAAACAAAGAGTACCAGTAATTCTATTACTATGAGC
Source organism: Picea engelmannii (assembly GCA_009831015.1). Taxonomy (NCBI): domain Eukaryota; kingdom Viridiplantae; phylum Streptophyta; class Pinopsida; order Pinales; family Pinaceae; genus Picea; species Picea engelmannii. The sequence continues at coordinate 408,744 of ML789447.1, forward strand.
TAAATTCTAGGAACATTTTAATACCAAAATATTTAAATGGAAGAGTCGTGGTCGAGATGTATAAACTTCATTCTTTCATTTTAAAACAGTAAATACAGTTCTTGATTTTAAGCAAATGGACTTGCTATGATTCAACTGCCATCCCGAGAATTTGCAACCAGTATCGCCAGTTAATAAATAGGAAAGTCTAGTACATAATTCGATCCAATTCAAAATCAAACATCAATTTAATAAAAGGGTAATACTGGTACTATTTCCAACAATGGGAATACGACCTCAGGGTGTACTTCAACTACCAAGTCGAGACTCAATTTAGTGTTTCTTTTTTTAAACAAACTGGACAGGTCCATCATCTCCTTTGTATGGCTTAGAACCTGTAGAGTTTAGCCTGAGAAAGATGGGTTCGAAACCCATTTAACTATTCCACCGAAGACAGGGGTGGGTTCCTGGGCTTGCGCAGACCGAAAATCCTACAGAGAAAGAAAAGAAAACAAACCCTGTGATTATTAACCTTTAGTTGAAGGAAAGGAATGAAAAATAACAACATCCTTTCTAGAGACACTCATCTTTTTCGATGCAAAGGTCGGACCCTTATCTCGTCGCTTGCTATCTGGGTAGACAGTTGAGCCGAAGGAGGAGGGTGCAGCGAATCCCTGATGGGTACCTCGTATCAACAAGGCCCAACATTAGTGATTTATACCATTACTTTAAACAAAAAAAATAAAATAAAAAAGAAGGAACAGTTACAACAATCGATGAAACCAATAAAGTGAAATAGAGGATAGTCTTGGCTTCTCTTAATGCATAAACAATATAAGACAAGTTGGGCCTGAGACATGTTTTAAACCTTTCCAAAAATCAATTACAGATATTAAGGATGAATCGAGCAGTCAACACCAAGAATGTCATAACCAGACCCGAGAGGTCGCCATACAAATTACAGTGTTACCATCACAAGGAAATTTTTTACTATTCAAATTTCCTTCAAGGGAAGAAAACAATATTTGTAAAGTACATATAAAACTTTTAACCTAAAAGTCACATACCATGATATGGTTCTAGAAACTGTACAGGGACGTCTTAAACGAATTTTGTAATTACACCAAGTAAGAATTCACTATAGGATATTCTTGGGTCAACTATTGGATCTGAGTATAAAACCGTCAGGAAAAAAACCACAAGGAGGTGTTACACATAGGGTATGCCAACAAAATATTACGAAACCCAGTTCAGGCCAAATCCGGCCTCGTTGCACAACTACCAGAAGGGAGCGGGAAGGAGAATGATTATTGGGCATATTGTAGCCTAACTAAAATTACTAGGGGGGGCTAGCTGGTAGGCCTCGAGAAAATCTTGAAAATGAGGAGACCAAAAAGAAAAATAGAAATGCATGAATAAATCAAACCGATTTTCAGTGCAAGAATGACCCCGGAGAATATCCAACTTTAACATTAAGGGAGAAATGTAAATAAACTATGTTGTAGGATCTACAGAATGAAAAGGGAATTCATTGAATCAAACCTTCGAAACTTTACTCCTCTGCATAAGATGCGATAGCCTTTTATAAAACTTATCAGTGAGATGGGCTGTGTTGACTGGATTATTGGGAAAACGACCTCCAGAATGGTAGTTCTCCCACCACAGGACAACACACAAAGTCAATTTCGGAGAGCCACAATGATGAGGAAGGAACCCGTCTAACCCTAAGTTGAGAATGAATGACCAGATTAAATGTCGTAGTACGGTGTTGGTCGGGCCATGTGCTAGGGAAAACTTGGCGAGATGAGACTAGAGAGAGGACGGGTGGGAAGGTTATCATAACCTGCATACACAGAACTTGCATTGATTACAAGGGAAGAGTCTTAACTTCTCTGAAAAACACATCCCCACCCTTAATAACCAAAACTCTACATTTAATGGTTGTCTCTTTTCGAGAAGTGACTAATCGAGTACAGTTGGAGATTAACTATTTTGTTTCAGTTGGATCGTTGTCATTGTCTTGGGTGGTTAGGATAACGCTTAGTTAAGACTCATTCGAATAGAGTTTTCGCGTGAGAATTTTCTCCCCAAACTATGTTAAGATTAGTGTTTAGTAGGACTGTAATCACGAAAAAGTTACGAGAAGAATCATTTCCACGAACTAGGGCGTTATTGATTTCATTTTAAACCTTATATGTTCTAGTGTTTTGGATATAACTTCCAAAGACCCCTTTCCCTTGGTGGGTGTCTCCTTTTAGATCAAAGGAAATATCCTTGCGCACAAACAAGGAGGTTAAGTGTTAAAGGGGAAACTTAGGACCACGAAACATAGGTGTATGTATATATAAAACCACTATATAAATAAATATGGTTTAAACATGTGTTAAATAAAAGTTGTAGGAATTTTGAGGGATTCCTCTTATTATATTTTGTGTTGAACTTGAATATATTATAGGTTGTCATCGTATGGTAGATGGACTTTAAATCCAGAACTAGGATGAACATTCCCTCCTTCTTATCAAACGGTTAAGAGAAATGGAGATTAGTACCCCTTAGAAAAAAAAAATTGTTGTTTTTGGCAAATTAGAGGTTTATTACATATGGTATCAGAGCAAAGGTTATAGCACTTGGACCTTGAACAGGGCTACCTATTTTCTTATCACATAATTATGTTTACGTAAAACTAATAAAACATCTATTGTTACAAACAAAAAACCTTTTTGTTTTTTGTTGATCATGGTAGCACAAGATGATGGAGAAATCAGACTTGATGGGAATCCAGAACAAGGACTTCCTGAAAATCAGAGACAAAATAGTGAAAGAAGCTCACCTACTGAAGTTCTGGAAACAATGAGGAATCTCATTGTCAAACTGTAGGTTTTCAAGGCCGACAATGAAAATTGAAGAAAGCTCAGTAGGAACAACATGAAATAAATGAAGTCTTGTTGCGCAGTATAGTGATGAAGAAAATCCCAAAGGACGATAACAATGAAGAAGAATTCAGCAAAAGGGCCTCCAAGAATTATGGGCCTGAAGCAGAAAAAGGAGACAGATCGTCTGAAGGTACACCTTCAGCTAAAGACAAAACAAAAGTAGACAGAAAGAGAAAACAAGTAGACCACCTTGAAGGGGAATTTAAGAAAATTAAACCAACTACTTTTGATGGTGAATCCAGAACAGGGGAGGAAGCAGAAGCATGGTTATTAGACATCAAAAAATACTTCCAGATATATAAATATTCCAGCAATATGAAAGTCAGAATGAACATCTACAATCTGAAAGGAAAAGCCAACATTTGGTGGCAAGATCTGAAATTGGCCAAGGGCCTAAAAGAGAAACAGATGGAATGGTTTGACTTTAAGAAATATTTCAAGAAACGGTATCTATCTGAAAGTTACTATGAAAGGAAAACCAAAGAATTTTATGAGCTACGACTCGGCCAAATGACGATGGATGATCTTATAGACAAATTCCTGGAATCACTAAGGTTCGTACCTTATATCCGGGAGGACAAGGTAAAAATCCAGTGATTCCTAAGTTGTTTACCATAGTCCTACAGGGACAGAATTGAGTTTGATAACCCCAAATCCTTGAGTGAAGTATTCAGGAAATCACGAATGTGTTACGACCAGTATAAATGGCAGGCAAAGTTTCCCAAAGCTTGGAAGGAAAAGAAACAAGACTGAATGAACAAGCGGAAGAAGGGATACCAACTAGCTCCTTATCAGAATGCAACAAAAAGATTTTCGAGAAAATATTTTCACCCCAACCATCTGAATACGCAAGGGAGTAGAAAACTGGTAAATCCGGGGACGAAGAAGTTTGGGGACAGCCCCCACGAACCATTAAAGTCCTCAGAATGCGGAGAACCTCATCTCAGGAGGAACTGTCCATGTTTAAACACAACAAACAGGACTGGCGTTCATAATTTGCAGGAACCTTCGACGGTGGATGATGTAGGAAGAAGCCTGCATCGGATCAATGCATCCATTGACGGTCGGCAAGTTGGCCACCAGTCATCTGTGGTGGAAATCGAAGGTAAAATCAATAACACCCAAATTTCTGTTTTGATTGATCCTGGAGCTACGTTAAGTTATATCACTCCTGGTGTAGTAGAGTCAAATAAAATTAAGAGGATGAAACATGAAAAATCATGGCTGGTACAGTTAGCAACAGGAACAAAAAGGAAAATGGATGAATTTATTTCTGATTTTGAATTTAGTTTAGATGGTCAAAACATAAAAACAAATCTGAATATTATGCCACTAGGATATTACGATATGATTATCAGAATGGATTGGTTCGAAAAGCACAAAGCAATTCTAGATTGTTATACAAAGACACTGAATTATAAAGACGATTATGACACTACTAGAACAACCCAAGGTATACCAAAACCTGTATCAATTAGACAAGTTACAGCAATGCAATTCAAGAAATGCATGAGAAAGGGTTGTCAAATTTATGCCATTCAAATAACGAATCTGTTAGAAAAAGAAGATAAGCCCAACCTAGAAGAATTTGATGTCCTATGTGAATTCAGAGACACATTTGTTGATGAGATACCAGATTTACCTCCTAGAAGAGAAATAGACTTCTCCATAGACCTACTACCTAGTTCATCCCCTATCTCGAAAGCACCTTACCGAATGAGTTTACCAGAATTGACAAAATTAAAAATACAATTACAAGAATTGTTGGACAAAGAGTTTATCAGACCAAGTGTTTCACCATGGGGAGCACTAGTCCTCTTTGTGAAAAAGAAAGACCATACTCTAATAATATGTATTGATTATAGACAATTGAATAAAATGACCATTAAGAACAAGTATCCTTTACCTAGGATAAATGACATGTTCGATCAAGTAGGTGGGGCCAAGATCTTTTCGAAATTGGATTTATGATCTGGTTATCATCAAGTTAGGATAAAGGATGAGGACATAAGTAAAACAGATTTTCGAACAAGATATGGACACTACGAATTCGTAGTCATACCTTTCAGACTCACTAATGCACCAGCCATGTTTACGTGCCTAATGAACATTATTTTCAGTCAGTATTTAGACAAGTTCATATTAGTATTTATCGACGATATTCTAGTCTATTCTAAAACAGAGGAAGAACATGAAGAACACTTAAGAATAGTTTTACAAACCTTGAGGAAACACAAACTGTACGCCAAATTTGATAAGTGTGATTTTTATCAAAAGAAAATACAGTACCTAGGACATGTAATTTCAGTTGAAGGCATTGCATTCGACCCTGAGAAAATAAAATCCATCATGGAATGACCGGTACCTAAGGATGTAGCAGATATCCGATCATTCATGGGAATCACCGGATATTATCGCAGATTTATAGAGGGGTTTTACAAAATAGCCTACCCTATCACATCATTACAAAAGAAAGGGACCAAGTTTAATTGGTCACAGAAGTGTCAAGATAGTTTTAACAAGCTAAAGGAACTGTTGACAACTGGACCCATCTTGAAGGTAGAAAACCCAGATAAAGACTTTACCGTCTATGTCGATGCCAGTAAAGAATGACTAGGTGGTGTCCTAACTCAGTAAGGACACATGATTTGTTATGAGTCCCGGAAATTAAAAGAACGTGAGCGAAACTACGTCACTCATGACTTAGAATTGGCAGCAGTAATACACGCCTTAAAAATGTGGTGACACTACATAATGGGCAGAAAATTTCTATTACTGATAGATAATAGCAGAGTGAAATATTAGTTTAGTCAGCCAGATCTTAATGCAAGGAAAGCAAGATGGCTAGCCTTCTTGAGAAAATTTGACTTTGAGGTAAGACATATCAAGGGTAAGTAAAATAAGGTAGTAGATGCCCTAAGCAGAAGAGTCCATGGGTTATTTGAAGTAAATTTCAATAGAGCAGAAAGTGATCTGGAACAGAGGATAAGGACAGCAGGTATTAACGACGAAAATTACACTAAAATAATGGCAGAATTACAAAACGGTACCGCAAACTTAGATAAACCAGATCTGAGTATTGACAAAAATGGATTATTACGATTTAAAAACAGACCTTACATACCAGATTCAACAGAGTGAAAGATAACAGTCCTGGATGAAGTGCATAAGAAACCATATTTTGGTCATCCAGGGTACCAGAAAATGATAACAACACTTAGAAAACTATTTTACTGGCCTAATATGAAGGGCGAAACAACATAATATTTGGCTAGGTGCCAATATTTTCAGCAAGTTAAGGCCGAACACCAGCATCCAGTCGGCCTACTATAGCCATTTCCAGTACCAGAATGGAAATGGGAGACCATATCGCTAGACTTTATTACAGGTTTTCCAAAAACTCAGAAACAAAATGACTCTATTATGGTTGTAATCAATAAACTCAGTAAGTCTGCACACTTTTTTCCTATAAAGTCTACTTTTAAAGCTATAAATATCGCTGAAATATTTATGAAAGAAATTTTTAAACTGCGTGGTATTCCTAAAATGGTGATTTTAGATAGAGATGTAAAATTTACATTTGCTTTCTGAAAATAATTATTTGCAGGTCTAAATACTAATTTAAATTTCAGTACGAGTTATCATCCACAAACAGATGGACAAACTAAAAGAATGAACCAAATCATAGAGGATATTCTCTGCATGTATGTAAGGACAAAACCAAGCAAGTGGGAGGACTACCTACATCTGGTATAATTTGCATATAAAAATGGGTATCAAACTTCGGCTAAGCTAAGACCCTTCGAGATACTGTATGAAAGAAAGTGTACAACTCCAATTAGCTGGGACAACTCGGTTGAAAGACTTATGGTTGGACCAAAAATGCTCCAAGAAATGGAAGTTATGGTAAGAAAAGTACAACAGAACTTGAAAGAGGCAGAGGACAGACAGAAAAGTTATGCAGACCAGAAAAGAAGACACTTGGAATTTCAAGTGGGATATCATGTGTATTTAAAGGTTAAAGCCCGAAAGAGTTCACTCAAACTCGGTAACTATTCCAAGATAGCACCCAGGTTTTGTGGGCCCTTCGAGATACTAGCTCGAATTGGACCCGTAGCATACCAACTTGCACTTCCAACTAACTTAAAAATTCATAACGTATTTCATGTTTCTTTGTTGAAAAATTATGTTCATGATCCTACTCACATGATCGATTGGGACATGGTGTAGGTGGAACTAGAAGGCGAGTTCCAAGCGGAACCCCTGTGCATTCTAGATCGGAGAGAAATAGTACTATGGAACAGAGTCGTCGCTCAGGTAAAGGTGCAATGGAAGCACTTTAGTCCTGAGGAGGCCACTTGGGAGTTGGAGGGAGATTTGTGGAAATCTCATCCAATCATGTTCCAAGAAAGGAACGAACACTAAGGACAATTTTTTATTGAAGGGGGAAAGGATGTGACATCCCCAACAATAAAGTATTTTGAAATTCGAAAATTGTCAAAGAATTATTTTCGTTTTTGGTAAATTCGAATTTGGAATATTTTTTCCATTTATGGCAATTCCGAATTTCAAATTTGATAAATTGTAATTAATTATTATGACTGTTGGGCAGAGACCTGATTTGACCCAACTAACTTTTTGACTATGACACTTGTATGTAAACAGAATATTGTTTTATTTATTGCAGGAGGAAAAATGGAACAACCATGTTAAATTCAATTGACCATGACTCCATGAGTGGGGAACATGTCGGAACTACTTTTGGGCTGATTGTTACAAGTGGAAAATCATGGATTTGGCCATTGGTAGGCCCTGAAGATCAGGGATTTAGAAAGCTGCGAAAATTCCCAAGGGAGGGAAAAAGACCTAGGAAAAAGGATTGTTTTGATATATAGCATATGTGAGGAGGCAAGACGTTGCCTAGTATGCTGGGGAAAATATGATCTATTACTTGTTGTTATGAACACTACTTGCTGAGTGTGAGGCAAGGAGCAGAGCGCTGAAGTTGAACGACATTTATAGGGAGGAGTTCCAAGTTAGCCCTCATGGATTCATGGTCAGGAGAGGGGGTGAATTGGGAAAGTGATTTGGCTGCCCTGTTATATGGTTGGGAGGAACGTGGTTGTTCCCTTTGTCTTCCCGTGAACTAGTTCAGATATGTAATTCCTTCCCTTCTCTGTTTGAATGTACAAATATCTTATGTAATTGTATTGTTAAACTTGAGTAGAATTATTCACCATCTTTGTTGAGTGACTTAGTCACAGTTGTAGCGCACCTATTAGACTTTGAGTGGATATATTAACCTCGGCGAAATCTATTCGAAAGTGTGAATGCATGCAACCTAAATGCTGATGGGATATCTTATAAATAAAATTCTAGGTGGCTCTTTTACTGGAGTAGATTCGGAACAAATGTTAGAAATTAGATTTTTTTTTATTGTTAAAATAGTCGAAAGGTTTGGATGTGATTAAGTTACTGGAAGTAGTCATTTTTTGTAATAGATTTATGTTGTGCACAGGTAGTTGTAGGTCAATTTTCTTGTACATTGGAATTTTTTGATACATAATTATCTATATACAAATAGAGTGGAAATTATCATATATATATATATATATAGTATGTATAGTTCTATAAATATAAACTCAGAGCCATAAGTCACACGGGTCGCTAACTACCGCTTGGTATGGAATTAATTTAGTACAAACCAATACATTCCATGATATATCTATATCGCATACAGGAAAGCATAGGTCAAATTACTGTTGGAATCCTCTGTAGACCTCACAAAGAAAAACAAAATCAAGATCCAATGTCTACAATAGAAAGCAAATGTGTGTGTGTGTGTGTGTGTGTATATATATATATATCCGTTCCTATATTATGAACATGATAAAGTCCCTGATAGACCTGTAACTACAACTATAAATGTATGTTGGGCATATAACTTCCTTTAGAATTAGAGATGCTGGAAAATCCTTTTCTTCTTTTTCTTGTAATACGATATGAGTTGAAATTCCTATCTAAGACAACAACCCCACTTATATTCTTCCATATGAATCGAATATAATGAAAACACAGAGTACCAGTAATTCTATTACTATGAGCTAAATTCTAGGAACATTTTAATACCAAAATATTTAAATGGAACAATCATGGTCGAGATGTATAAACTTCATTCATTCATTTTAAAACAGTAAATAAAGTTCTCAATTTTAAGCAAATGGACTTGTTATGATTCAATTGACATCTCGAGCATTTGCGACAAGTATCGCCAGTCAATAAATAGGAAATTTTAGTACATAATTCGATCCAATTCAAAATCAAAGATGGATTTAATATAAGGGTAATATTGGTACTATTTCTAGCAATGGGAATAAGACCTCGAGGCGTACTTCAACTACCAAGTCAAGACAGAATTTAGTGTTTATTTTTTTAAACAAACAGGACGGGGCCACGATCTCCTTTGTATGGCTTGGAACCTGTAGAGTTTATCCTGAGAAAGATGGGTTCGGAACCCGTTTACCTTTTCCACAGAAGAGAGGGGTGGGTTCCAGGGATTGCGTAGACCGAAAATCCTACAGAGAAATAAAAGAAAACAAACCCTATGATTATTAACCTTTAGTTGAAGGAAAGGAACGAAAAATAACAACAAAAGGATAAATTTAACCAACAATGTACTCCTCCTTTCCAGAGACACTCATCTTTTTGGATGCAAAGGTCAGACCCTTATCTCGTCGCTTGCTATCTGGGTAGACGGTTGAGTCGAAGGAGGAGGGTGTAGTGAATCCCTGATGGGTACCTCGTATCAACAAGGCCCACCATTATTAATTTATACCATTACTTTAAACAACGAAATAAAATAAAAAAGAAGGAACAGTTACAACAATCGATGAAACTAATAAAATGAAATAGAGGATAGTCTTGGCTTCTCTTAATGCATAAACAGTAGAAGACGAGTTGGGCCTGAGACATGTTTTAAACCTTTCCAAAAATCAATTACAGATATTAAGGATGAATCGAGCAGTCAACACTGAGAATGTCATAACCAAACCTGAGAGGTCGCCATACAACTTGCAATGTTACCATCACAAGGAAAAATTTTACTGTTCGACTTTCCTTCGAGGGAAGAAAACATTCTTTGTAAAGTACATACAAAAAATTTAACCTAAAAGTCGCATATGGTGATATGGTTCTAGAAACTATACAGGGACGTTTTAAACGGATTTTGTAATTATACCAAGTAAGAATTCATTGTAGGATATTCTTGGGTCAATTATTGGATCTGAGTATAAAATGGTTGGGAAACAAAGCACAGGGAGGTGTTACACACAGGGTATGCCAACAAAATATTACGAAACCCCATTCAGGCCAAATTTGGCCTTGTTGCACAACTACCAGAAGGGAGCGTGAAGGAGAATGATTATTGGGCATATTGTAGCCTAACTAAAATTACCAGGGGGGGGGCTAGCTTGTAGGCCTTGGGAAAATCTTGAAAACAAGGAGACCAAAAAGAAAAATAGAAATGCATGAATAAATCAAACCAATTTTCAGTGCAAGAATGACCCTGGAGAATATTTAGCTTTAACATTAAGGGAGAAATGTAAATAAACTCTGTTGTAGGATCTACAGAATGAAAAGGGCATTCACTGAATCAAACCTCTGAAACTTTACTCCTCTGCATAAGATACCATGTCCTTTTAGAAAACTTACTAGTGAGATGGGTCGTGTCGACTGGATTGTTGGGCAAACGACCTCCAGAATGGTAGTTCTCCCACCACAGAACAACATACAGAGTTGATTTAGAAGAGCCATAATGATGAGGAAGGAACGCATCTAACCCTAAGTTGAGAATGAATGACCAGAGTAAATGTCGTAGTACGGGGTTGGTCAGGCCATGTGCTAGGGAAAACTTGGCAAGACGAGACTAGAGGGAGGACAAGTGGGAAGGTTATCATAACCTACATACACATAACTTACATTGATTACAAGGGCAGAGTCTTAACTTCTCTGACAAACACATCCCCTCCCTTAATAACCAAAACTCTACATTTAATGGTCGTCTCTTTTCGAGAAGTGACTAATCGAGTACAATTGGAGGTTAACTGTTTCATTTCAGTTGGATTGTTGTCATTGTCTTGGATGGTTAGGATAACGCTTAGTTAAGACTCAGTCGAATAGAGTTGTCACGCGAGAATTTTCTCCCCAAACTGTGTTAAGCTTAGTGTTTAGTAGGACTATAATCATGAAAAAGTTACCTGAAGAATCCTTTCCATGAACTAGGGCGTTATTGATTTCATTTTAAACCTTATACGTTCTAATTTTTTGGATATAACTTCCGAAAACCCCTTTCTCTTGGTGGATGTGTCCTTTTAGATCAAAGGAAATATCATTGTGCACCAACAAGAAGGTTAAGTGTTAAAGGGGAAACTTAGGACCATGAAACATAGGTGTATGTATATATAAAGCCACTATATAAATAAATATGGTTTAAACATGTGTTAAAGAAAAGTTGTAGGACTTTTGAGGGATTCCTCTTATTATATTTTGTGTTGAACTTGAATCTATTATAGGTTGTCATTGTATGGTAGATGGAATTTAAATCCAGAACTAGGATGAACATTCCCCCCTTGTTATGAAACTGTTAAGCGAAATGGAGATTAGCACCCCTTAGAAAGATTTTTTTTTTTTCGCAAATTAGAGGTTTATTACACCTATAAGGACAAAATCGAATTCGACAACCCCAAGTCCTTAAGTGAATTTTTTGGGAAAGCCCAAATGTGTTACAACCAATACAAACAGCTCTCGAAATTTCCCAAGGCTTGGAAATACAATAAATAAGACCGAATGAATCAGGGGAAGAAAGGATATCAACCAGCCCCTTTCCGGAACGCAGCAAAGAGTTTTCCAATGAAATATTTTCACTCCAACAACTAGAACACCCAAGGAAGTGGTAAACCAGTTAACCTGGGAAGAAGGAAGTTTGCGGACAGTCCCAGAGAATCGTTAAAATGTTGGGAATGTGGAGAAACCCACTTAAGGAGGAACTCTCCACATTTGACTTCAGCAGCCAAGACTATAGTTCACAACCTACAGGAAGCCTCTACAGTGGGAGATGTGGGGAGAAGCTTACATTGGATCAATGCAACCGTGGATGGCTAACAATATGATCACCATTCCAATGTAGTGTAAGTTGAAGATAAAGTTAACAATACTCGCATTTTTGTTTTAATTGATCCAGGAGCTACTTTGAGTTGTATTGCTCCTGGTATAGTGGATTCAAATAAACTTAAGAAAACAAGACATGCAAAATATTGGCTAGTAAAACTAGCAATAGGAACAAAAAGAAAATTATTTGATTTCATTTCTGACTGTGAGTTCAGTTTAGGTGGTCAAAACACAAAGATAAATCTAAATATTCTACCGTTAGGGTCTTATGATATAATTATCGGAATGGACTGGTTAGAAAGGCATAAAGTAGTTTTAGATTGTTATGAAAAATCACTCAATTATAAAGATGAAAACGACAATGTTAGGACAGTACAAGGCATACAAAAACCAATCTCAGTTAGGCAGATTTCATCAATGCAGTTTAAGAAGTGCATGAGAAAAGGTTGTTAGATTTATGCTATCCAAGTGACAAATATGTTGGAAAAAGAAAATAAACCTATCTTAGAGGATTTTTTCATATTGCATGGTTTTAGAGATGTGTTTGTTGATGAGATACCTAAATTTCCCCCAAGAANCATGAGAAAAGGTTGTTAGATTTATGCTATCCAAGTGACAAATATGTTGGAAAAAGAAAATAAACCTATCTTAGAGGATTTTTTCATATTGCATGGTTTTAGAGATGTGTTTGTTGATGAGATACCTAAATTTCCCCCAAGAAGAGAGATAGACTTTTCTATCGATCTACTACCGGGTTCAACTCCTATATCTAAGGTGCCCTATCGAATGAGCTTGCCTGAATTAACAGAATTAAAGACTCAACTCCAAGAACCGTTGGACAAGGAATACATCCAATGAAGTGTCTCACCATGGGGAGCACCAGTCCTTTTTGTTAAAAATAAAGACAAAACTCTAAGATTATGCATTGATTACAGACAATTAAACAAAATGATGGTTAAGAACAAATACCCCTTACCTAGGATCAATGATCTGTTCGATCAAGTAGGTGGGGCAAAGATTTTTTCTAAATTGGATTTAAGATCTAGTTATCACCATGTTAGAATAAAAGATGAGGACATAAGTAAAAAAAAAATTCAGAACGAGATATGGACATTACGAATTTGTTGTTATACTATTTAGTCTCACTAACGTGCCAGCCACATTTATGTGTTTGATGAACATCATTTTCAGTCATTACTTGGATAAGTTTTTTTTGGTATTTATTGACGATATCCTATTATATTCTAAAACAGAAGAAGAACACAAAGAACATCAAAGGATAGTACTGCAAACTTTAAGAAAACACAAATTGTATGCTTAATTCGATAAGTGTGATTTTTATCAAAAGAAAATATAGTACCTAGGACATGTAATATTTGAAGAAGGTATTACAATCGACCCAGAGAAAATAAGAGCCATCATAGAATGGCCAATCCCTAAGGACGTAGCATACATCCGAACATTCATGGGACTCACCGGATATTATCACATATTTATAGAGGGATTCTCCAAGATTGCTTACCCTATCACATATTTACAAAAGAAAGGAACCAAGTTTAATTGATCACGGAAATGTCAGGAAAGTTTTAATAAGTTAAATGAATTGTTAACAACCGCATCCATTTTAAAGGTAGAAAATCTATATAAAGACTTCACATTCTGTGTGGATGCGAGTAAAGAAGGCTTGGGAGGTGTCCTAACTCAAGAAGGACAAGTTATTTGTTATGAGTCCCGAAAACTAAAAGAGCATGAACGAAACTACGTCACTCATGACTTAAAGTTAGCAGTTGTCATCCACACATTAAAGATGTGGTGACACTATATAATGGGAAGAAAAATTATGTTGTTGACTGATAACAGTGGTGTGAAATTTTTGTTTAGTCAACCAGACCTTAACGCAAGGCAAGCAAGATGGTTGGCCTTCTTGAGCGAATTCAACTTTGAGGTAAGACACATCAAGGGTAAGGAAAACAAGGTGGTTGATGCTTTAAGTAGAATATTTCATGGACTGTTTGAAATAAACATTAGCAAGGTTGAAAATGATCTTGAGAAGAGGATAAAGGCTACAAGTAATAATGATGAAAATTACATTAAAAAAGTGGCAGATTTACGAAATAATGCAGAAAATTTAGACATAACAGATCTGAGTTTGGACAGAAATGGTCTACTAAGATTCAAAAACAGATTATGCATACCAGATTCTGTTGAATTAAAGTTAACAGTTTTGGACGAAGTACACAAGAAACCATATTTTGGTCATCTGGGATACCAGAAAATAGTAACAGCACTAAGGAAGTTATTTTATTGGCCTAATATGAAGGGTGAAGCAGTCGAATACTTATCTAAGTGTCAATATTGTCAACAGGTGAAAGTTGAACACCAGCATCCAGCCGCCCTGTTGCAACCTCTACCTATGCCGGAATGGAAATAGGAGATTATATCACTGGATTTTATCACAAATTTTCCTAGAACTCAAAAACATATTGATTCAATCATGGTATTAATTGAAAAGCTTAGTAAGTCTGCACACTTTATTCCTGTAAAGTCTACTTTTAAATCTATTAACATCGCTGAAATATTCATGAAATAAATTTTTAGACTGCATAGTATTCCTAAAATGGTGATTTCGGATAGAGACGTAAAATTCACATCTACATTTTGGAAAGAATTGTTTGTAGGGTTAAATACTAACTTGAATTTCAGCACAAGCTACCATCCAAAAATGGATGGGCAAACCGAACGAACAAACCAAATTGTTGAAGATATGCTACGAATGTATGTAAGGATGAAACCAAGTAATTGGGAAGACTACCTGCACTTGGTGGAATTTGCGTACAACAATGGTTACCAGGCATCGACTAAGATGAGCCCCTTCGAAGTATTGTATGACAGAAAGTGTATGACACCGATTAGCTAGGATAACCCAATTGACAGACTCATGGTGGGGCTAGAAATTCTCTAGGAAATGGAAAGTATGGTAAGAAAAGTACAACAGAATTTAAAAGAAGCACATGACAGACAGAAAAGTTACGTGGACCTGAAAAGAAGACACCAAGAATTCCAAGTGGGAGACCACGTTTATTTAAAAGTCAAAGCCAGAATAATTTCACTAAATCTAAGAAATTGTTCCAAGTTGGTGCCCAGGTTTTGTGGCCCTTTTGAGATCTTAGCTTGAATTGGACCCGTGGCATATCAACTTGCACTTCCTGCAAATCTGAAAATTCATAATGTATTTCATGTTTCTTTGTTAAATAATTATGTTTATGATCCTACTCACATGATCGATTGGAACTTGGTGCAGGTGGAACCATAAGGCGAGTTCCAAGTGGAACCTCTGCGCATTCTAGACATGAGAGAAACAGCACTATGAAATAGAGTCATCGCGCAGGTAAAAGTGTAATGGAAGCACTTTAGTCCTGAGGAGGCCACTTGGGAGTTGGAGGGAGATTTGCAGAAATCTCATCCAACCCTGTTCTGAGGAAGGGACAAACACTGAGGACAGTGTTGCACTAAAGGGGGAAAGGATGTAACATCCCCAAAAATAAATTATTATTAATTATGAAAAATACTTGGGAATTTATTTCCGTTTTTTATAAATTCAAAATTGGAGAATTATTGCCATTTATGGCAATTCCAAATTTCGGATTTAGTTAATTGTAATTTATTAATTATGACTGTTGGGAAAAGATTTGATTGACCCAACCAACTCTTTGACTATGACACTTGTAAGAAAACAAATATTTTATATTTATTGTTGATAGACAAATGGAACAACCAGGTTGAAATCAACTAACCATGACTCTGTGAGTGGGGAACATGTTGGAACTACCTCGGGGTTGAATGTTACAAGTGGAAAATTAGGAATTTGGCCATTGGCATCCCCTGAAAATCGGGGATTTTTAAAGATGCGAAAATTCCCAAGGGAAAAATACGTAGGCACAAATGCTTTGGGCATATATAGCATATGGGAGGAGGCAGGACACTGCCTAGTATGCTGGGGGGAAAAGACTTATCACTTGTTGTTATGAACATTGTTTTCTGAGTGTGAGGCAAGGAGAAATTTTTTGAAACTAAAGGACTATAGCTAAGGAGGAGTTCTATAATTCTCCCTCATGGATTCATGGTCAGGCTAGGGGGTGAACGAAGAAAGTAGATTGGTTGTTATGTTCTAAGGTTGGGAGGAACTTGGTTGTTCCATTTGTTGCTCAGAAACTTACTCAGATATGTCCATCTACTCTTTTTCTGATATAGTGTTATTTTGATTTAATGGTTGATAGAATACATCTATTTAACTATGGCYGAATTGTTCTATTGATAAAATTACTGATGGAATGGAAYAAATTGTAGTATAACTCTTACAGTTTTATTGTACTCATGGAATAAACATTCTTCATATGTTAACTGGGAATGGGATTGTTTTATATAAGTATATTGGAAGATGCATCTAAGCTAGATGGGATAAGTATTGTGTTAGTTCTAGCATTATAGGCATGTGATTATATGTGTATAAGTAATCAACTTAAATAATATTGTCGATTGAAGAATGCAAAATAAAATTCTGGAAGCGAACCTGAAGGCTTAGATATATGTACGTATATATTGTTGCAGGTTAAATACACAGGGTTGTATTAAATAGTTATGAATATTAGACTATGCAAATGTCAAATAAGACTTGGGATGATTATATATAATAGGAAATATATGTATATGTATATGTATATGTATGTATGCCTGTACAAATTTTCACGTCCACTTAAATTCCTAATTTATTCATACAACAAAGATGCCAATAATATAAAAGAAAATGTGTAGTTCAGTTATTCCACAGTAAACTAAAACAGAGGTTTTCTTTTAAATTTATACAATCCATAGTGCAGAGACTGTTCATACTTAGAAATAGTATCCATATGGTTGAGGAGACATATGTACATTCTATTAACAATAAGAATAGAGGATTTGTATACCCACAGTCTTGAAGCAAATAGTTACAGTCATGTTTCATTGCAATAGCGCAGGAGTAAAAGTATTGTAATTCAAAATACCTAAAACTTATTACATCTTCCAGAGACGGACCAATATTCAAATGTCTCTTCAACTCTATGAAATACTGCGTTTATAAATCTCAAACAGTGAAATCTCATTTCAATATGGGTTTCCCGTATGTTTTTCTTTTAAAAAACTGAATATACAATTAACCACCCATTACAGGAGTCTGGTATAAATTTCCCCACGATAATTGTATTCTAGGACAGAACCATTTCATTCGATAGAACTTGGGATAATAATTTTGAGAGCGCTGTAAAATGGAACCCGAGTACCTTTTGCACAAGATGATGTCCTCGAATCTGAATACTTTGAATGCGCATAAATCCTGTAATTAGACCAAGGAAAATATAATTAGTATTTAGTTGGAAGCAAACAGAATTTTCAAATACTGAATGTAGAATAAATTACCAACGTAAATGTTTACAAAAAGAGACAACACAAATGAAAATTCAGACTGCACGCAGTTACGGGAAGAAAATGTCGTCTTTCCTCCTCCCATCCATGATAAAATCATCCACAGACCTGGAGGGGTGGAGTGGGCCAAGGATATCTTGATGGGTACCCTCACAGTTAAACAGCGGTCCCATTATTATATTATAGTAATCAAACTTTAATAAATCATTTTAGGAAAGAGAGTAAATAATTAACATCCTACAAACAAGAATAATAATAAAGAATGTACAGTATAAAACGTGAACTACAGGGTTGCCAGATTGGCCACAGAATAAGGTTACGAGTTTATTCTCATATTTAATCAAGACCATCTTGGAATTAAATCAAATGAAATCGTGGATAGAGTCCTGAACAAACTAGAGTTCCTTTCCTTTATGCGAATTAAATAAAATAAAACAATTAAGACATCCAAATCTGCATGACAACAAGTGAGGGTAATTTCTCGGTCATGTCTCAAAGCTCCGAAATATATATACACGACATGTAATGCACCTCAAATTCACCATAAAAAATAAAAAAAAAATCTATGACATAATTTAATTTCATTTAAGCTTAGAATTTAAGAGAAGGTAAGATTCATTTATGTCCATAATGACATTATTACACCAGTCTAGTTTACTTCGAACAGAAAAGCTTATGTGGATAAATTCTTTCCATAATTCTATCACTTCCCTTAACTCTCAAACTA
>ML789447.1:488029-506222 GCA_009831015.1 Picea engelmannii
TTTTTACAATTTTATGCCAATTTCATGATTAGATATACATTAAGCTTGTAATTTATCAATGTTGGTTTGTATTTATGGTTGTTGATTATCTATTATTTGAGACTTAGCACGTAATAATTAGCTCCTAAACCTATTTATATTGAGGCGGTTTATGCCTTTTTTTTTCATTGGATATTCTTTAAGGCATCTTATCACTTATTGGGCACTAACCCATCTAATCACATATTGAGGTGTTGTGTAATGAAGTGAATCTTTCACAAGATAATGACTTACTTGACAAGTTTACTTCACATATATTGGGATACCCCCAGTGGCTTCTAGGAGCTAGTCTAAAGTGAAGCGGAAATTATACTAAGGTGATAGTGGTGCATTTCTCAAGTGTTCTTACCCTCGTAGAATCTTCGTTTGGACTTTCATAAAAGTGCTAATTTGGGTGGTAACATGTCCCAAGGGTTACCTCAATTGGTTTACCCATCCACTCAAAACATGTTGTCAATGGAAATGTCATAAATTCAAATCTGATTATTAAAATTATCTGAAAAAATTATAACTAACAATTTAACCACTCTCCACCTGAAATCCTCCCCTAAATATATAACAATATTTAATTTTTGAAACAAGGATTCAAATGACATACATTTAAATAAGATACCATGCCCCTTATGCATTCTCATATCCCGGTGAGATTCACGATAAAAAGTCCAATTGAGATCCATGACACAACTCAAAAAGGTCAACTGAAATTTAAGATGAGAGATCATATTTTATATTTTATATGGACATCATATGTATGATCATAGGTTTATTATTTCCCACATGTGTAGTAGAAAAGTAATAGTATCCAACGTAAAAAGGATATTGTTATTATATTTTTTTTTATTTAATGATTCATTTGTATTATTCTTAGCCTAATTGTTGTTAGTGTGGTTATATCTTGAAGGGATTTCTTGAGACAGAGATAATACTAGTTGAGTGAAAGGTCGAGAGATTGTTGAGTGATTACCAAAATTGATCGTTTCATGTGATAGCTCTTGCACATGTATAAATATGTCTCGGTAATAAAAATGATTAAGTTAGTGTGTAGTATTGTTGAATTTTTTTGTTGCTCCATTATTTTTGGTTCGATCATTTATTCATTTGGTATTAGATTTGGTTGTGAAATCTGTTATCATCCAAATAAGGTCGCACCAAGCCGGCGAAGGAGACAATTCGACTCTCTGTGTTGATCCCCGCACACAACTCATCCATTACATATTCCCTGATGGATCAATTGCATTAGGAAATTGTAATTGCAATAGTTATGACTTGTCCCTCATAGATATGGATAGATATTGGCTCTAGAAGGATGAGTAAAATATATCCATGTGAAATTGTTGTGAAACCTACACATATAATCTAGCTAGCAACAATGAACACGAAACTTGCAAAGTTGGGAGAAGAAAAGAAGAATTGGAGAGAAATAATGAAAGAATTGTATTCCACACTAATCCACACTCAAAGAGTGAATAATTTACAATATATATAAGATACATGAGACAACCAATGCGCCATAGTAGTGATCTAGAGAGATGTTGACACACATTGATAGAAACTAGAGTGAACTTCCACCTAGTCCTAGTTAACTAGTCATGCAGTCGTCAGTTAACTGGCTAACACAAGTGGACTGAGGAGAATCCCATGCATGCACATGTGTGGTGCCTTCCTAGTGATGATCCCAAGGTAAGTGTGGAAGCTTAATACTTGCTATATATAAAATATATATTGAATATTGAATAAATTTATTAGTTGTTGCCTATTCAAATGTACAACAACGTATATAAATACATGTACATGAGTAGTGTCACGTCTGAAAAGACGTGACTTTACATTAAAAGTAAAAATTATTACATTAATGATTTAACTAATAATTAATGTTATTGTAATTTACACAAGGTATATTACAAGGCATCCCTCCTAATAATAAGCATCGTCCTCGAAGCATAGGTAACTACGAATCTTGTTTCCAAGTCATTGGGTACTCTACAAAATATCTTGCACATCCTTGAAAGGTTGTTTTTCCTATATTCCCCGATCAGTGCAAGGCATCCTGAATGCTCAATTTCAATAACTTGAGTCTGGACACAGGAAGGTAGCTCATTTTGCACAATGATTGAGTGTAAATAATGGGAAATTATGTCCTCATGTTTCAAAATTTCTTCCACCTTCAACAGATAATCATTATCCTCAAACTTTATTTTATCCCAAGAGAGGTAATCTTCAAATGTTATACATCTCTGTGAAACCAAACAATTGACAACAGACTTTATAAGTTGTCAGGCCAGATCATCCCCTGCAGACTTGATTGTTGCAATGCATTCTTCTAATTTGGAAAGAAAAGCATTTGCTTTAGCTGGAGTCTTGTCTAATTGACCTTCAAATCCATACCTTGCTCACGTGAGACAAGAGTGAATATTATGTGGAAATGAGTGAAACGTACACATGGTACCTACTTTTCAGGGGGATCTTGTGATGCTCCATAGCTCATGTGATGGATAACCATTTGGGTGTTTCATTTGGTTCCCAGATTTCCAAATTCTAGCAATGGCTTTTGGAAGTAAACACACCTTGAATATGCATACATCCTGGCATTGACATTGTCCAAATCATTTAAAACAACATCAAACTCAATGTTCCAGAAGGAGTCACCAAAGACATGTTGGGTATCTAAGCTCACACAATATTGCATTGCCAACCTATAAATGTGGGTTAATTGCAGTGGTTAATGATGTTTCCACTTATGACTTTGTCTACCAAATATTCCAATCCTAAGACAGGAATTTTCAGCAAAGATTACTCTTCTCAATAACGTCATCATCCATTGTATTCATATTTCCTTGTCTCCCACAAGTGTCTCCCATGAGGGATAAGTTCTTTAGAAGCTAACATCCTAGAGCACCATCCCCCACAAGAAATAATTTAGCATCTTCCAACTTTTTATGTGTCTCTTTTCCAAATACAGAATTTTGGGAATCGTAACCAAAATTTAGAGGCATCACGTCCTCTAGCCCAAGAGGTTCTATAGGAAGAGATTCAAATGAATTGAAATAGCATAACTAGAAAAGTGGACGAAACTTGCCAGAACAAGATTTCACGATTACCTACCCAACGATTCCACCAAACATAGCTTCGATGGGATTCAACATTGCACGAGAACCACTTGCAAAATGCTTGAACACATTTACATTTTCATCAATGGCATTGACATCCAACATAATCAATCAGTTGTCACTATCATTTAGATCCTTTACCACATCAATAAATCTACCAACATCTTCCTCTGAAGAAGCACAAGGGAAATGCCCAAATTGATGAACAAATTTATCTAGTGCTCGAAAATCCAAGTGTAGAATTGTAGGGTGATCAAACTTGGATAAATCGCTGAGAATAAACGCATCGGTATTTTCAAGTGCTTCCTTCAGTGCCTTAAAATTTAAGAGCTTGGGTTTCTTAACCTGAGTGACTATGTTACCCATCTCATAGCGTCCAAAATTATTGGTGTGTTTCTGTAGGTGGAAAGAATATGGTCTAACATTCATTATTTTTCTTGTCTCTTCATCATTGAGCTCACTCATACCTTCAAATTCAAAGAAAACAACAAAATCCCCATCCTCGAATTGGAGCCTCCCATCATCATCCATAATAAATTTTCCATATGGACCAAAAACAATTAATTTTGGGATGTGTTTGACATGGAAAAATTGAAAGATATCCTTAGTTTTATTTCGTAAAGGGAAACTCGACCATGGAAAGCAGCAGCATATGGTATCACATTCAAAAGCTTAAAATTTTATGTTTCCCCTTTATCACCAATTAAAACAACCTCAAACGATTCTCCTCTTTCCTTCAGCTCCTTGTATACTCGAATAAGCTTCAGAGTGAACTGAAAGTAAGAATCGTAGTATCAATTGATAAAGAAAAACAAATCAACTGTCCTTCCCACAAGTTCAGAAACTAGGACTGGAATCTTTACACATCTAACATTATCCTCATCATCAAACTCTATCACAAAATCATGTTCATCAAAAACCAAGAGGGACTCCAAGGTTTTCACTCGTAGTATTGTTTTCTCTTTAGTTTCAATATCCTTCATTATTTACTATGTAAATGGGTAAGCTCAGATTATGTGTTCTCATATCAAGTCCATTGCTTCCTTCTGTAATGTTTTCCCATATGGCCTTATAAAAATCAAGGTCATGATAGATTGATCATGAAAGTGCCAAGACAGTTCACACTGATTCCTATCTCCAAATGGCAGAGCCATCTTGTTAGGCGGAAATATTGTCGTTTAATTCTGTTGTAGTACTTGCCCAACTATTTAATTTGTCAATTCGAGGTTCGTAGGCTTATGAAGCACACGCATTATATATGCAGGATTGAAGTAGAAGTAATATAATCTAAATTGTTGAAATGAAATTAATCTAGGAAAGCATTTAAAGACTAACCAGGAAAGCAGGAAATTAATCTAGGAAAGCAATACAACATGTGAAGATTTGAATGAAAAAAGACATATGTGAGCTCACACAATAATGCTATCTCAAATTACATTACAAGAATCAAATGACAAATCGTGAAAGCATGACAAATGAAAGAATACAAATCAAAGCTAAGAATCCCCTTCTAAGACTTCAAGCTAATCTAAGTCTAATCTCTCATCTCTCACTCCCTAACTCCCCCAAAATGAAGAGAGAACACTCTCTTTTATACATGAGAGTCTTGAAGATAAGATAAGAATCTCATAATTACAGATCCACTATTCTTTCAACCACTTTCCTATTATTACAAGATATGATCCCTTCAAATCCTCCACACATCTCTCACAAGATATGCCATCAAAATCTCCATGATCTTCTCCTTTGAATATGCTTGAATGGTTGTCCCAAATATTCTTCAAATCTTCAAAGCTTGAAGATGAAATTCGAGTTTGAGGCTAGGTGGTAATATTTGACTTTGTTGAAATCTTCAAATATACCTGTACACATCATAAAAGTCATTCAACCTTGAGATATAATGAAAATATGTTAATTTCTAATATTTAATCACAAATTCACTTATCATACTAAAATGAATAAAGTGGCAAATAATAATGTGAAACCCAAATGTATTTATGAAAATGGTATGATGGAAGGTTAATGGGACGATGAAATGTAAGGAATAGTGAAGGGAAAGGTGGATGAAAATGTGACATTTCTGAGTCCTAACACAGCCATGCCTTGCTTGCATGATACTTTTTGAAGTTTTTTTCCGTGCGGTCAAGGTGGACGAACACAATCTCAAAGGCCTCTCCATTCCTCATGAGCTCATCATAAATCTCGACAATTTGTGCAGTGAACTCTTTACAAGGACCACACCAGAGCGTTGAGAAATATAGACCCACTATTTTCCCCACAATCTCGATTATTGGGACCTTCTCTCCATTGTTTTTTATTAAGAAATCTTGTTCCTCATTGTAGAGAAATGACATCAAATTATGGTGGGATTCATTCACAAAGGTGACAGTCTTTTCATGATCATCTAGTTCATCCATTATGTGTTTGTTTATTCTTGTTTGTATCAGAGACCAGATTGTGATTGGTGTTGACTATCCAAACGTTGATTGGTCTGGTGTTGACTACCCAAATCTTGGTGTGAACTAGCCCTCACCTTCAAGGTTCAACTTGGTGATGAAGGGATTCTTATAATTTCTTTCTTGAAGCACGATTTGGTTTTGGCAGAAACCCTCCTACAAGCATACCAGGACTGCCTTCTCTATTAGTTATTCCATTATTTCATTCACAAAATTATTTATTTCTTCGAGAGTGTTGCTCATATTTTCCATAATTTTCATGTTTTTAAGAATGATATTTTCCATATTGAATGCATGTGCTTTTGGATTTCTCCAAGATTTTCTCTCTGATACCACTTCAAAGATTAATACTTGGTATATATAAAACATATAATGTTTAATAAATTTATTATTTGTTTTTCCTATTCAAATGTACAACAACATGTATAAATACACATACATGAGTAGAGTCACGTCTAAAAAGATGTGACTTTACATTAAAAGTAATAATTATTACATTAATGATTTAATTAATAATTAATGGTATTGTAATATACACAAGGTATATTACAAAGTGTGTCCTCCTAGTGATGATCTCGATGTGAACATGCAACAGTTGGTGATAATACTGAGGTTTCCATGCAATACTACTCTTCACTAATACAACTGAAGTGAAACTAATTAATGACTGAAGAGGATGTAGTGTCCTCATCTAGGGGAGAATATCTCTGACCAGGGGTGCCCTCAACATAGACTAATAAACTTAGGAATAGAAATACTAAGTGGGTGTGTAATATCTTCAACACCCCCCTTGAACACTACTAGGGAGTAAATGAGGAATGGATCTCAGCAAGAAGCCATGTTAGGTACCCATTTTACAATGCATCTAATGAATGGACACTAAAAAAGGGGTAAAAATGGAAAACCTCATGGGAAAAACCCCCCTCGAGATACAATTCTAAAAAAAAAGACAGCTACTAGGCAACTATGTCCTTCGCTCCAAGGAGACCTCACAAATGCAAGTTTATGCTCAGTGAATATTTTGTTGAGGATGTATATTTATGTATGGGTCTGATAAAGTAGAGGAACTAGTGAGATGTCCCTATCTATACACTTGTTTTGATTGGAAGGAAGAAGATCCAAATCCTTGTGATTTATGGTAGTTTTCCAATATGAATTCCCTTCATCCTCTACATAGGTAGAAAGGTCATATTCTAGAACCATGTAGAAATGCATGGGAATTACTGGTTTTTTGGTTGTGAGAGCATGTAGATATCCCTCAAATTGGGATCTCGTCCTTCTAGGACCGACAATATCACCCGCAAGATAGTCGGCCGTCGATAAGATGGAATGTGACCATTTGGGTCTTCATTCTGGATCAGCACATGAATGCTCGTGTACTTTTGAATCTGATTTGAAAATCAGATATGAAATTTGATTTGAATGGAAAGATGCAACATCTTTTAAATCTGCTTCAGGAGGAAGTCGAGAAGCTTTTTCTTCCGGTGACTTTTCTGTTGGCTTTGTCTTTTCAATCTCCAACACGCATTCTTCACAATCTTCCTTTATCCCAAATAGGACCTCCAATTTGGTCCATACTTCATCTGGATTTGAGACTAATACAACATGGAATTGTATTTCAAGAGAAACAGTATAATACTCATGTTTCCCTCAACGTGTAATTAATCATGATTGATGATTACCATGTAATAGAAACATTGTAAATGTATTATTGTATTATTAAAGATGACAACAGTTGACTATGGGGTGAAGCCTTGAATGTATTGGCCATCATACCACTAGAGGAAATAATGAGGGAGACTATTGAGGGGGTGCATTGTGTTAATATGACCCAAATCTCCTTGCTGAGGTATTTAATTTGGAAACAATAAGTTATTTCCCTTTCATGGTTTCGAGACAAATCAGTTAATGAGAGGGGGTTGGTAGTTAAACAACCAACCACCCCAATTAATGGAAGTATGTGGAAGGAATGGCTAGGACGGTAGAATTTGTTATCCAAGGGTACCATAGCATACCCATTCCACAATCCCTAAGTCGAGCCCACGTGGAAACCGCGGATTTCTTCTGACAGAAGAAAAAATGGGACAGGTCGAGAACCTTCCCAAGTGGTTGCATGTAGGAGACTCATGAATAGAAACTGCAGGAAAGTGTGGTCTAAGAAAAAAAAAAGGGAATGCATGAGTACGTAAAAAAATAAGGATATGCAAACATAAAATTGGAGAGTAGGGTCTAGTAGAGGGGAAAGACCTTGTGAGAACTTAGAGGAGTTTTGAGGAGAGTTTTGTAGACTAAATGATGGAGAAGGGTGTCGGTGATAGAAGTTGTGCACATGGGAAAAGAAGAGAATCCCCTGGTGGTATCATGGCCTAGCACAGGGGTGGCCTACTACTAAAGTTACAGAGTACGCAGATCCTATGGTTGGGTGGAAAGGTGAACACCCATAGTTAATCGGTTGGCTATAACCTCTAACAGATAAGAATTATTTATGTATTATGTATTGAATAGGGTAAATAGAAGGATGTGTGTGAAGGTGGCATATTTTGCATGCCTATAAGTAATGGAATTTAATATTGTTTCCTCGGTAAATCCTTGCATCTAAATGATTGTGCTTAATGTAAATTCTAACCTTGTACAATATCTACTACAAATAGATTATTCATAAAGGAACAGAAAATATACAATGGCAAATACAAACATTACACGGAGAGTTTTCCCCTAGAAACCCAAACCGGGAAAACCAGCATATTCTATATTCATTCATTACGTTACAATGTTTACAATACAAAATACATATAGGAGCCAATGGCATCCAAAACCTTAACCCAATGACCTGGATTAGTCCAAAACCCTAATTCCTTAACCGAAAATAGAAAACCATCGGCAAAGAAACCATGTGTCGAAAAACAACCTAAATATAATGCAGTCCAGTAAAATGCGGTCCCGATGCAGAAAAAAAAAATTGGGGGCACTGCCCCTGCACCTCCCTGTGTGCCCGGAAAATAATATAACATATACCCAACACTTAATGTGATTTATATAAGTATTCTTATGCAATCACTAGAATGGTATCGATTCAAGTAAGAACCTATGAGAGGATTGAGAGGAATGGTTGTGATATTCCCTTAAAAGGCATGATAACTTAATCGTAATATCAGTATGAGGAAGGCCAATACAGCTACATTAAACCATGTCTTCTTCCTCCTTTTGATACAAATTAGTTGCGGAGGATTGAATCCTTGTTTAGGTGCCAAAGGATAGGCTTGTACTTATTGTGGATAAGGAAAGAGCCCAAAGAAAATTTTAAGAAATCCCTGTATGGGTTAAGGAACCTCAATCCTTGTACAAAACTTCCTGAAATGTAAGGAAAGGCTTGCAGGATGTGAAATCCATTACCTTGAAGTAAATGTTCACAGAAATGAAAATCTGTGTCCAAGATTATGAAGAGAGATTGTCTTATCCCAATAGGAGTGAAGACGAAGGCCAAGAAGGCCTAGTAAGACCTTGGAAAAGACTCATAAGACTTTCTGTGACTGGCTAAGTCTCGATTCGGGGCGTTATCATGTAGAAATTACTTGTGTTTGATTCGAGGGTGTTCTTAGTTGTTGATCTGAATGAGAGAGTAAATATCAACCCTTTGTCACAAGAGGCATCATCGTTGAGAACGACCAAATGTTGGGACTTGCACAAAATCTAAACTAGATGGAAACCCTGTGGTGGACTGAAGACCATTGATCAATCGGGATTGATCTCACTCAAATCTGGACTGTCTATGTTAATTGCATCATCATCGGGGATAGAATTTCAGCTAAGACGAGCAGTGATTCAAAGAGGGCCAATGACGATAAAGGCATGAGAGAGAACCGTGGAACGATCGAAGGAGGTTTCACAAGATTTGGATCGTCGATGATGATGACATCGTCATCAGATCATAACCGATTGGTGAATTTGAGTGAAGGATTAAGGAGTCAACGATGATGAATACTCTATATTTAACGAGAACCATTTATTGGCATAGTGGTGAGATATAATTCAATTTGTGTATTTCCTTAAGCAATGGATAAGTGATCAAAGAGGCGATGACATCATGATGTTGATTTGGAAGCCAACTTGTTCCCTGGGGTGACAGGTGTCACCTTTTGAGTGGTGTGAGGGACTGGAGTGGTCCTAGATGGACAAGAGGTCCTTATTTCTTTGATTACAACCTAGACCATTGGATCTAGATGTTGCTAGATCCTAGCCATTTGTCGGAGGAGGGTGATCGAAGGTCTGGAGAGACGGTAGGAGAAATATCCCCGACGATGAAATCAACATCATAGTGTTTGAGGGAAGGAATTGTCTAGGAGTGCCAATGGAAAGGGAATGTCGATGACAACAAAGGTGTGGGGGAAGAACAAGAATCGTCGACCATGGAGAGACTAAATCTCAACCATAGATTGTCTGACATCATGGATCCAATCTAAGTGAGGAAAAAGGGAGAATGATGTCATGTTGATGAGTCATGCCAATGTGTCCCATAGGTTGACACATGTCATCTTGTAATTGGAAGAAAGGACCACGTGTGATTCTTTGTCAGTTATAAGTTTGGGGAAAGGTGTCTTAATCCTATCCCTCAGATCATTAGGTCGAGTGATCTCTACCATTGACAATGAGTGGGCCCAGTTGGGTGTGGATACCCTAGGCCTTCACTTTAAATCTTGGCCATCAAATTTGTAGGTCAATAGATCTTCGTCGTTCATCAAAGAAGGATTTTCGAAGGCTTGGAGAAAGGGTAGAAGAAATGTGTCGACGACAATGAGGTTATAGATATGGAATGATGATCCTCGATCCACCAAGAGAAGCCTCAACAAGATCTCAATTGTTGGATCCATATGTGTCGTCATCGAAGCATGGGAGGTTTTCATGGTCACGTGTTGGACATTAGGTGTCAACAACGATGAGATATTGGTATTAACGGTGACCCTTGATCAGCGAATAGCTGATATTGAATCTTAGTCGTCGATATGTCATGGGTCCCACATGGTCCCATAAGAAGAGGCTCAAGGGATGGGAATTAATAATTTTTCAAATTGGGGGCATCGACATGATCGAGGTCATTAGAGATCAAGCCCCCAGAGTTGTCAGATCGAAATCAAAGTGGTTGTCGTCGGAGTTGGTAATTGGGGTGACTAGTAATTCCATGGGAGGATAACCCCCAACAACAATGAAGGTAGTTCCCATTTGATCAGGACTATTTATCTAGAGGGATCGATGGGCCAGGTGGTTGGTTTCATGTTAGTGCCATGATGGAGGGCATGAATAATTGGGAGCCATGTGGAAATGCGCTAGATTTAATAATGAAATCCTAAAAACTTTGGTAGGTTGTAACTTTTGATATGGAGCTCGTATTTGAGCATGGTTACAACTGTTGGAAATCTCTCGATGAACAGAACTCATCTATGGGATTCATTCAGGTAAATGAAATGAGTGGAAAAAGTGGAAATTTTTCCACCCCACCAGCCTAAGTAAGGGTTAGGGGGTTGGGTGTCTTACAAAAAGACATGCAGATAATTATGAAATCCATATCTTGTCTGTTGAGAAAATAATTTTTCTCATCGTCAAAATCAAGATCTGTTTTTTTTGCCATGGTTATTCGATATAAGTCTCTACTTCTGAGAATAAGAAAAATATTTTGACTCCAATCAAGAATTGTATGGCATAATATAGTTTGAAGACAAAAGTAATTTCATTCTTTATGACTACTTCAATCTTTTGTACCTGCAAATGAGTGCTTATGTGTCTTCTTCCTAGCAAACTATGGGCTCTAATACCATGTAGAATTGGAGTGAAACATGAAAATGGAATATAGCTAGCAAAAATTCACACAAATATTGTAAAGTTGATAGAGAGAGAGAGAGAGAGAGAAGAGATGGATAGAAAGAAGAAATAATTGTATTAACCACTATCCCAAACTGAAAGAGTGAATAATTTACAACAAATATTGTTGGAACATCAAGAATTTATGGTTCATCGCACTTCTCCTAGATTCAATTGGTCGGGAGGTCAACCTACATCTGGATGTTATCGGTCGAGCGAATGACCAGATCTCTACATTAGTCGGTTGAGTAGTCGACATGCTTGTTGATCGAACAATTGACCAGTAGTCGAAGATAATCAGGAGGTGGGTTGACCAGCCTAGTGATCAACTACAAGTTGCACACATGGAAAATCAAGTTGAGAATTCTTGTCGAGCTGACTTGATAGCGCGTATTTGATGGAGTCAACTCTAACAAATGGCAGTTATATGTGGACAAGATCTTCCCAATTTCATGGAAGTTGGTTAGATATTGAGGCTATAAATAGCAGACCCCTTGGGTCATTATCAATCAAAAGTGATCAAAGTGATATCATATGGAGATATCAATATCCAATATGCATTGTGATGTTCTTATCATAGTGTGCTTTTCTTAAGTGATATAATGGTGTCTTTAGATGCCACCTTTTTCTTTGAAAAAATTATTCCCTCTTCGATTATCTGCAAAATTGTCTTTTTGTTTCGTTATGGGTTCCACCCTATTCCCTAACATGGTATTAGATCCAATGGTTTAAAACCTCACCTGTTATCTACAAACCTTGGTGAGTCAAATCTGTCAAGTGTGATTAACTCTGGGCCAGTGGTTTTCTGATTGGAACTTATTGAAACAAAAAAAATTGTCTAGATATCAAATATGGATTTGAATATTGATCATGTCATTCTGAACAGATCAAATTATCCAGTATGGGAACCATACATGGAAGCTCTATTGAAGAGTAAAGGATTGTGGTAGTATACAAATATTTTGATTCCAAATCCCATAGACAATTAAGTGAAGTTTGTTGTTGATGTCAAGAAGGATGAGGTTGTGGGGCTCATCACAACCTATATCTCATGGGAGATTCAATTTCACCTCAGTGGAATCAAATACCCTAATCAAATATGGAAGAAGTTGAAGTCGTTGTTCGACCGAGTCAACGAAATCCATGCCATGCATTTGGAGAAAGAGATGATCTCTCTCTATCCTCGTTATGTTGATGAACAGAGGACTATTTGCATGTCAAAGAAATCTAGTTGAAATTGGGTGAATGTAATAAATATCAGAAGAAGGATGGAAAACTCGTCAAGTTGTTCCTGATGAGTTTGAGAACACCATTCGACGTGTTCGTGTTGACTTTCCACTCCAACTAGAAAGCACGTAAGAAAGAAGGTAAGGATTACACCTTTGAAGATTTATGTGGATTTTGATTATTAATCAACATAGATTTCTTAAAGAAGGAAATCTTGGTAGTAAACATCAATCCCACTTGCTCAAGGGAAAGAGAAAGTCAAATCACAGGGAAAGAGTATGGCTTGATACCTCTACACAGAGACTTGAATGCCACAACCAAAAATCTAAGGGATAGACAGATGCACCCCAGTGAAGTTGAAAGAAGAAGACATGTCAGTATTGTGGAAAGATTGGACATGTGGAGAAAGTATGCTATAAGAAGCGAGACAATTTAGAGGAGAATGTTAAACTCATTGAAGGAGATGTGTCCTTTGTACGTCGAACCACTGATAATTTCACCTTCCAAGTCAAAACTTCTCATGTCATATTGTATCATTCTGCACAAAATGAATGTGTAGTTGACTCTAGGTGCACTCATCACATGGTTAAGGATGCTTCCTTGTTCACATCTATTGTAGTCTAGGGAAAAACAACAAGCATTCAAGGATAGACTACAACGTGAAGCACATCAAGAATACACACAACCCAACAAAGATGATATAATTTAGGGAAGGATATTCATCCAAGTCTTTATTTTTTGTTTATGGGTATTTATACAATAAAGGGATGGTTGGAGAAATTGTACTTTCTCCAACTAATCATTTGTTATGTTCTCTTTATACATTTATTACATATGTTATTATACATTCTTATACTTAGATTAGTGTATGATGACATTTGCATGGCCTAGAAGGCCTCCTCAACATCTCCCCCACACTCAAATCCTTGCTCATCCTGAGAAAGTGTGTGGATAACTAATTACATGTTACTATTTATCCTTCGTCTTCAATATGGTAAATGCATGTGCAGTTAGTGAGTCTCGCAACGTTTTTCTCCCACCCAAAAATGGTCCTCTTGATCCTATTATTACACCTTTCTCTCTAGTTCCTTCGGAGTGGTGAGTGGCTCATCCTAGGCTCATATTTCCCTTGCACACACCTTTCTTTATGTGGATCCAATCCACATAAAGAAGAGAATCCCCCGGTGGTATCATGGCCTAGCATGGGGGTGGCCTACTACCAAAGTTAAAGAGTACGCAGATCTTATGGTTGGGTGGAAAGGCGAACACCCATAGTTAATCGGTTGGCTATAACCTCTAACAGATAAGAATTATTTATGTAATGTGTAATGAATAGGGTAAATAGAAGGATGTTTTTGAAGGTGTCATATTTTGCATGCCTGTAAGTAATGGAATTTAATGTTGTTTCCTCGGTAAATCCTTACATCTGAATGATTGTGCTTAATTTGATTTATATAAGTATGCTTATGCAGTCACTAGAATGGTATCGATTCAAGTAAGAACCTGTGAGAGGATTGAGAGGAATGGTTGTAATATTCCCTTAAAAGGAATGATAACTTAATCATAATATTAGTATGAGGAAGGCCAATACAGCTACGTTAAACCCTGGTTTCTTCCTCCTCTTGATACGAATTAGTTGTGGAGGATCAAATCCTTGTTTAGGTGCCAAAGGATAGGCTTGTACTTATTGTGGATAAGCAAAGAGCCCAAAGAAAATTCTGAAAGGGTTAAATCCTATTTTGAACTGTCATTTTTTAAGAAATCCCTATATGGGTTAAGGAAACTCAAGCCATGTACAAAACTTCATGAAATGTAAGGAAAGGCTTAGAGGATGTGAAATCCCATGCCTTGAAGTAAATGTTCACAGAAATGCAAATATATGTCCAAGATTATGAAGAGAGATTGTCTTAGCCCATTAGGAGTGAAGGCGAAGGCCTAGTAAGACCTTGGAAAAGACTCATAATACTTTCCTTTACTGGATAAGTCTCGAGTTGGAGTGTTATCCTGTAGAAATTCCTTTTGTTTGATTCGGGGGTTTTCTTAGTTTTTTATTTGGACGAGAGAGTAAATATCAACCCTTCGTCACGAGAGGCATCATCATCGAGAATGACGGAATTTTGGGACTTGCGCAAAATCTGAACTATATGGAAACCCTGTGGTGGACTGAAGACCATTGATCAATTGGGATTGATCTCGGTTAGATCTGGACCGTCTATGTTAATTGCATCATCATCGGGGATATAAATTCAATTAAGACGAGCAGTGATTCAAAGAGGGCCAACGAAGATAAAGGCATGAGAGAGAATCATGGAACTATCGAAGGAGGTTTCAGAATATTTGGGTCGTCGATGATGATGACATCATCATTGGAGAATAACCAGTCAGTAAAGTTGAGTGAAGGATCAAGGAGTCAACGATGATGAAGACTCTAGATTTAACGAGAACCATTGATTGGCATAGCTATGAGATATAATTCAAGTCATGGATTGCCTTAAGAAATGGATAAGTGATCAAAGAGGCGATGACATCATGATGTTGATTTGGCAGCTAACTTATTCCCTGGGGTGATAGGTGTCACCTTTTGAGTGGTCTGAGGGAATGGAGTGGTCTTGGAAGGCCAAGAGGTCCTTATTTATTTAATTACAACCTAGACCATTGGATGTAGATGTTGTTATATCCTATCCATTTGTCGAAGTAAGGTGATCGAAGGTTTGGAGAGAGGATGGGAGAAATGTCCCCAACGATGAAATCAACATCGTAGTGTTTGAGGGAAGGAATTGTCTAGGATTTCTAATGGAAATGGAATGTTGATGACGACAAAGGTGTGGGGGAAGAACGACAATCGTCGGTCATGGAGAGACTAATTCTCAACCATAGAGTGTCTGACGTCGTGGATCCCATCTAAGTGAGGAAAAAGGGAGAATGATGTAATGTTGATGAGTCATGCCAATGTGTCCCATAGGTTGACACATGTCAGCTTGTAATTGGAAGAAAGGACCATGTGTGAGTCTCTTCCATTTCTAAGTTTGGGGAAAGGTGTCTTAATCCTAGCCCTCATATCATTAGGTCGAGTGATCTCAACCATTGATCAATGAGTGGGACCGGTTGGGCATGGATACCCTTAGGCCTTCACTTTAAATCTTGGCCATCGGATTTGTAGGCCAATAGATCTTCGTCGTTCATCAAAGAATGATTTTTGAAGGCCTGGAGAAAGGGTAGAAGAAATGTGTCGATGACGATGAGGTTATAGATATGGAATAAGGATCATCGATCCACCGGGAGTAGCCTCGACGAGATCTGGACTGTTGGATCCAAATGTGTCTTCATCGGAGCATGGGATGTTTTCATGGTCATGTGTTGGGCATTAGGTGTCAACAACGATGAGATATTGGTATTAACGGTGACCCTTGATCGGCGAATAGCTAAGATTTAATCTCAGTTGTCGATATGTCATGGGTCCCACATGATCACATAAGAAGAGGCTCAAGGTATGGGCATTAATAACTTTTCAAATTAGGGGAATCAACATGATCTAGGTCATTAGAGATCAATCCCCCGAAGTTGTCAGATCAAAATTGAAGTGGTTATCGTCGGAGTTGGTAATTAGGGTGACTAGTAATTCCATGGGAGGAGAACCCCCAACGACAATGAAGGTAGGTCCCATTTGATCGGGATCGTTGATATAGATAAACCAATGATCCATGTGGTTGGTTTCATGTTAGTGCCACGAAGGAGGGCATGAATGATTGGGAGCCACGTGGAAATGAGCTAGATTTAATAATGAAATCCTAAAAAATTTGGTAGGTTGTAACTTTTGATATGGATCTCGGATTTGAGCATGGTTACAGCTATTGGAAATATCTCGATGAACATAAATCATCTATGGGATTCATTAAAGTAAATGAAATGAGTGGAAAAAGTGGAAATTTTTCCACCCCACTAGCCTAAGTAAGGGTTAGGGGGTTGGGTGTCTTACAAAAAGACATGCAGGTAATTATGAAATCCATATCTTGTCTTACTTGAAACTTTTGATCATGTTTCCTACTCAGATTTTCAAGGATGACCTAAATGTGAACAAGCTATGCAGATAGAAATTGATTCTTTGTTGAAGAAACACACTTGGGACTTAGATCATCGACCGCAAGGAAAGAAAATTGTGAAGTGTAGATGGGTCTACAATACCAAATTTACCTTCGAAGGTTTTCTTGAGCGACATAAATCACGCCTCATTGCAAAATGGATTTTCTCAATAAGAAGGAATCGACTAATACATTTTCCCATGTTGCAAAGATGAACTGTGTTCAACTGATTCTTTCCCTTGTAGCTCGTTTTGGATGGAAAATCCATCAGATGGATGTGAAGAGTGTTTTCTTTCACAAAGACCTATCTGAAGAAATTTTCATGGAACATCCACCTAGTTTTGTGATAGATTATAACTTGGTTTTTTGACTCAAATATTTTCTTTATGGTCTTAAGCAAGCTCATCGAACTTGGTATGCTAAGATCAAAGTTTTTTTCTTCGAATTGATCTCAAATGTTATGAATCTTATGACATCTTGTATGTACTCCACACCAATGGATACCCTTTGATTGTTGTTGTATATGTAGATGATCTTCTCATTACTGGCAATAATAATGATCTCATCCTTAGATTGAAGAAAAAACATGTTGACTCCTTTGACATGACAAATCTTGGTACTCTGCTATATTTTGGGGGTCTTCAAGTATGACCACTATGTGATGGTTTCTTTATTTCTTATTCTAAATATGTGATAGATATTTTAACATGTTTTAAGATGGTTGATTATAATCCTTGCGCTATTCCTTGTCAGTATGGTGTAAAGATCACAAAAACTTGTCAAACACCCACAATCGATGTTACTCTTTATCGACAATTGGTCAGCAGTCTTATTTATCTTACTCATAGTCGACCTAAAATTTCATTTGTTGTTAGTATGGTTTCTTAGTTTATGCAGGACCCAAAAGAAATCCATTATAAATAAATCAAATGAATTGTCTTCTATCTCAAGGGTACCACTCATTTTGGTATCAAGTGTTTTCGAAGTTCATATTCGCCAGTCAGCTTCACTGACTCTGACTGGGCTGGATACATTGATGATCAAAAGTCCACTTATGGATATGTGTTTAAATTTAGCACTATATCATCGGTGTGGTAATGCAAGAAACAGAATGTAATATCTTTGTCGACTGCAAAAGCAGAATATCATGTCATCATTCAAGCAGGTACTGAAGCAGCCTGGATCCGCCAACGTATGGGTTAAATTGGCCTTCTTGTTCAAACCTCATCTAAAATATATTGTGATAATAAAATTTCCATACAAGTTGTTGACAATCATGTTTCCCATAG
This sequence comes from Picea engelmannii, assembly GCA_009831015.1. NCBI lineage: Eukaryota > Viridiplantae > Streptophyta > Pinopsida > Pinales > Pinaceae > Picea > Picea engelmannii. The sequence continues at coordinate 506,080 of ML789447.1, forward strand.
TAAGATGAAGCATGTTGAGCTCCATGCTCAATATTTGAGACAATTGGTTCATGAGAACATTGTCTCTCTTGAATATTGCATAATAGATTATCATGTTGCTTTGTATGATGTTTGGGCTTCAAGAAGTTGCAATTATGGGGGGG
>ML789447.1:514052-524920 GCA_009831015.1 Picea engelmannii
TTGTCATAAGTTATAACAAAAATAATAAGCATTGATCGAAGTGCATCGGTGCCATTGAATCATACGTAGTGGTGCATAAACAATGTCTTATGGATCACCACGGTATGGGTAAATAAAAATAAATTACCAAACCGATTTTCATTGCGATACCTCATCTTGTGCTTCCACTATCTCAAGCAAGCACCGGTCCTTACTCTACTTTTATGGACACCCTATTTCTGGTGTTTTTCAGTGAGTTGGATAGCTTATTTCCAACTTTTGGAAATTACAACAAGTTTTCATTTCCTATCAATAGTGAAACCATGCCTCCTCATGACATAAGACTCCAGTTAATTTGTTTATTACCTTCCCATTTTCATTTTCATCAGTTTAAAATTTGAATTTAGCTTGAAATTTGGGACTTTTTTTTCAAAAACAAATTTCGACTCCATGCGGTGCACCATTTCGATTTAACTCACCCTGGAGCGGTGCATCCTGTGCTAAATTCATAGTACGCCATGCATCTAGTGCATCTAATTTTTGCCATACTTAATCGGTGCTTACGCTTAAATGACCCACATCTAGTGCATTATAAAAGACAGCACTCGGTAAATAACATATTGGTGTTTTCGAACACAGAATCACCAGTGTGTTCCATTTAACCAAGCACACCGCTAAAAATACAACACAAGAAATATAACTGAGAGGTGCAACCATTTTTTAAAAATGCATCGGTGCCATTAAAAGAACCGCACTGGAACATATATTGACCAATTTGGCATATAAGGCATTTCTCTTGACGCCCCATCTCCAGTGCTATATGATTCATAATGCACCGTTAAAAAAAATAGTGGTGCTTCAATAACATGGCAGCACCAGTGCATTCATATTAACACATTATATCGCTCAATTTTCCATAAACCAATATAACAGAGTGGTTTCCATACTACCACAAACCACAGGGGTGCTTTATATTATATGGTTCACTGCTCAACATCATGTTGGTGCTTTGGAAACTATAGTGCATCGATGTTGTCATTTATCAAAAGTGTACTGTCGGGTTTACATTCCATCAAAATTGGGTTTTTGATGCATTTATGTTAACCAAATGCATCAGTATTGTGGGGCATTTTGGTGGACGAATCGTGATCGGTGCTCTTGATGACAAATGCATCGTTAAACAAAATTTTAGTGCTCTAATAACACGGTAGCACTGGTGCATTTATATTAACACATCACACTACTTAAGGTGATATAAAACAATTTCACCTGTCGATGCGCCTAGGTCCAAACAACACACCAGTATTGTAAAGAGAATGGAATTGGGCCAAATTTTCACAAATTATCAGTGCAATGCATCTTATGGTAAGCATTGTTAAGATGTTAGGAAGTGTTGTTGGGTGCAAGCCCATTTTTTGGAAAAGGCTAATTTTGGAGAATAAAGTGCAAATAAGGAAAATACAACTGGCAGGAAAACCAGCACATGCAGAGGAAAGATCATGCAAAGGAGGAAATCATGTGAGGCATTGATGCAAGAAGAGTGAACCATGCTAGGGTTAGGGTGTTGGTAATAGGATTTAATGGTTAATAAGCCATAGATAAGTATAAAGAGGTACCTAGGAGGTCTAGGTCGGGGGTTGGGCTTTTTTGGTTGTTCTTGTTGGTTGTTGTTCAAAGATTTGGATAGGTTTTGGTGTGATTGGAATTCCATAATGTAAGAATGACTATAAAATTTGAGGTTGTTTTGTTAGTTGTTGAGCTGAAGAAACCAAAGAAGGTAGATCTTGAGGGTTAGATCACAGGCTGAGGAGCCTGGTGTGATCTAGTCTGCCTCATTAAAGATCTTGATCCAACTGAGGGAGAATTGTAATGCGTGTGGTGCCATAGATGACAGAACAATAATAAAAGATCCTAAGAGCCATATCTTTGTGTATGTATCCTAGGAGGGGGTGAACCATGGTATCTTATGTGTTATGTGAATGATTCATTGTTGTATCTTTGTTGTTAATGATTAGATCTTAGATGAATGTTTGATAAAATAGCTAGATCTGATTGTTTACATGCATGAAAAAGAATGACAGAGTACTTAGAATAGATGGATGTTACAGTAAATAAATAAATATCACAAGATTCAATCTAATATCCCCACTCATTCCCAGGCTGCGAGCACCTGAGCGTTGCAGCCACCCATAGAGCTATCTCGGGTGAGACTACGCAGTGCACCCCATGTACTGCATTTCCTTCTGGTTTTCACAGGGGTGATAGTTTTAGAGGGTTTTTATAGAAACCATAGTATATCTAAACCTGGTTCATCCCAAGAATGGTAACAAGAGAGAAGTAACCAACAAATGGTTCTGTTGCCAGTCAAAACTGCATGGGATTGAGTGATAGGGATCCGCGAAAGAATCGTGCAGAAAATAACATAATAGAGGGGGATGTTTAGAACATGGAACCCAATGAAGGTGGAGATAGAGATCTGGTTGAAAAAAAAGGAGTTGTAATTTTCACAAAAAGATAACAGAAACCCGAAGTTAACACCACGCAAATATCTAGACAAGTACATGTTTAGCGACCTACATGAGGTGTTTTTCTGCGATTTCCTGCATGTATTGCAGGAGTGGTTGTTGAGGCTGAAAAATAATCATCCTACGAATCAGATCAGAAAGATCGAGTGGAACCCTATAGAGATCGTGCAATTACAACAAGTAGACAACAAATTCACGCGCATAGTGGATTTCTAGCTAGACAGTATTGTCACAAGCTTTATCACAGAACTTGCAGTAGATACTGTGAAGTCTTACAATGTAGCAGGGAAAGAGTTCTAGAAGGGACCCAGAGGTAGGTATATCAGATCATTGTATACTTCCATAAATATTTAACTGTATAACAAAGGAGTAATGACAATGGCATCAGAAAGCTAAACTTCCTTGCGTGCATGGGGGAAGGGGGGAAGCATTAATTAGAGTTGGAAGGATGGAAATAGAAATGGATAAGGGGAAGAAGGAATCCATGGACCTAATCATGATGGAGGAATATCAAATCAAATAGATAATGGAAATAGTTGGAAAGACGCGCAGTGGAGCACTGTACCAATATAAGATGAATAATAAGAAGAGAGCCATAGCTAAGAGAGAGGGCTTGGCAAGTGATGAAGAAGAGGTAGAGGATATTTGTGTTGTGGAGAAGATTGAGGAAATATTGCGCACAATATATGAAAGGAATACAGGCAGTCCAAGAGTAGGAACCGAAGGAAAAACTCCCATCCATGTCAATGTCAGTGTGGAACCCATGTGTGACTAATACACCAATAAGAACACCAGGATTTAGACAACCAAATGTTAGTGGAAGGAAGACAGCAGGAAGTACATTGAGTCAAGGAGAAGCAACTAGAGGAGTCGGGTCAGGAAGTAGTAGTCAAGTATCTACACAGCGCGGAGGTAGTATTTCGTCATTCAGGGTGGCAGGACATTATCCCACCATCAGGTTACCAGAATTCAAAGGAGAGGCATCTATTGACCCGAGAAGCACTTGTTTATCTGTGAGAAGATCTGGGAAGAAAAACATATCACATATGAGGATACAAAACTTGCACAGCTATCTATTATGCTAAGAGACCGTGCACTAGATTGGTACATGAGCTTGGCTATAAACAGCCCACCAGGAACAACAAGGATGATTGCAGATATTAAGAACCTTTTGATAAATGAACTCCAAAATCCTAGTTCAAAATATCAGTACATGAATGAGATGATAGAGATCAGATAGAAAACATGAGAATCTATTTGGGAGATTGACCAAAGATTCAAACGATTGAAGGGAAAGCTTAAGTATGTCATAAGAGATATGAATTTGTGAATTCACTGCTACCACACTTGAAATACCCCTTGAGATAGAAGAAGTTTCAAACTCAGGAAAAGGCTCTGCAGGAAAACTTACAACTAGAAGAGAACCAATACCAGAAGATAGATCCAGCAATATAGGAGCTGAAGGAGGAACTGAAGAATCTAACATTTCAATTAAACCAGAACAGACGTAAAGACAAAGAGAATTTTTTTGGTGTACCACATGTAGGACAGAAGGACACCACAAGAATGAATGCCCAACTTTCACGCAGTACATGGAAAAAGGGATACCAAACCCTTTTCTAATAGGAGGAGTATGGTGTGAGATATGTAATACACAAAGGAATGATCCATATCATTATCCAAAGATGCAGAAATACTAGACAGTGCCTAAGAGTTCATACTGCAACTTTTGCAATTCAAAGGGCCATGATGACAAATATTGCGAGACAATGGATCTGATGAGGGAAATAACATAAGACACCTATAGGGTGCAGGAAGAAATGATGACAGGGCAAGTTGCACCACATTTTAACCAAGTACCAACCCTATATAACAATGTTCATCATCAATATAACACTTTGTAGCCGCATTACAATACTGCGCAGCCACAGTATAATCAGGTGCCTCAATACAATGCACTGCAAGGAGATTAAACTGGCTACAGAGGTGGAGGATGAGGTAGAGGGAGATTTGGAAGAGGCAGAGTACCGGTGGTATGTCATAATTGTCAACAACTAGGACATTATGCATGAGAATGTCCACTTCTACCTATGACATGTATGTATTGTCGTGCATCATATCATGACACGGAAGATTGTCCGACACTATTGGGGAATATTCAAGAGAAGAGGAATCAAAACAATCAGAATGTATAGTGGATATATACAGAATCTAGATAGGATGGAAGAAATATCAACATAATTAAGTGCAGAGGAGATAAAATAGGACCTAGCGCAATAAGACAATATCCAGCACAACACCAATGGGTGAAGAAGAATGTCGAATCATAGAAGCAGTTTGATGCACAGAATGAAAAGGAGACATTCAAGCAAGCCAGACAATAATTCTGAAAGCCAGATATTGAATCTACATCAACTGTGCATCATACTCAGTACATACCAATGTATGAGATGCCTTCATCATTGGATCACACTTATGAATCACAACCTTTCGGACAAGTAAGTACCATAAAGGATTTTCTGCAATCTTGTTTTAAACTACTAAATGATCCATCATATGTTAAAGTATTACAAAATATGGTAGAAAGATGTAACACAAAGATAGAGGGGAAGCTAGAGCAGAAAATGGTTAATCATATGCATATAAGGACGACAACAAGTAGAGAACTCAGATTGAATTCCAACATTGGAGATTTCAACATAGGGGATATTATACTGGATTTAGGCTCCGAAGTAAATGTGTTACCCAAGAAGACATGGCAATGTATGGGTGATCCGGATTATTTTTGGCACGAAATGAGAGTAGAGATATAATAAAGAAATGTACAGAGATATTTTGAATGTTCAATAATATAATAGAAATGTATTAGAGATGCAAACATAAACACATAGATACAGTAATACACAATTTTCTATTAATGAGTGAAAATCCACAAAGAGTGTAAAATACAGAGTGAAAAACTCGCTAGAATGGTGGCAGCTTATCTCTGAGAAGAGATGTGTCCGCTACTTACATTCGCAAGAAGATTATTTTACAATGAGGCTCCAAAGGCCTTTTTATAATAAATAAAATCCAAAACCCTAACCCCGGAATATGAAAAGCCAACAGTTTTGTGGACCCCGTTTTGAGTAGTTTGGTGTATCAACTTCCCGAGGGTGTAACTTTGGCATACAATCTCCGTTTGGGGCATACGATAGCTTGTTGGAAAGGTATCATTGAGGAGATTCATTTTGGGGGCTCAATTAGACCCTTAAGATATCATTGAGAATCTCAATCCTGAAAAACCTTCATTTAGGCCCTCAAAATGGCCTCGAAAGTTAAAAACTGCTAAATATAGTAACTTACCAAAATTGCCAAAAAATTGCTTTGAGCTAGTTGGAAAAGGTAGGTGGTCATTGATATCCACCCAGATCAATCCTCCCTCCTTAGGAAGCAATGGTCTCCATTGCGTTGATTTCTCGGGGGCAAGGGAAAAGAGTTTGTTGAATCTGCATCTTGATGAGTTGCTTGCCTTGTTGGACAAGTTGTGTTGTTTAGCATTTTGAAGGTTGTCAAGAACTTGTGGCTGGAAGGGTTGTACCTTTTTAACCAGTCTAGCTACATGAAATGTCTATGTGAAAAATGAATCTTTGTGCTTTGCTACAGTCTTGTCAACCTTCTTCTGTTGGATAGAAGGTACTTGGGCCAAGGATGTAGCGGTTTCATTATCCTTATGTTCACCTTTTGAATAGATTGTGAAGAAGCTAAATTTTGTAGTATGAGATCCTACCTTATGGCACTGTTTAGGTGGGACAGTAGTCGGAACCACCTCTGGTATCTTGTAGAGATGACCCCCCAGTGTAACAATGACACTATGGGGTCGAGACTCATAGATAGCATGGTGCTTCCACATATATGGATGGCCCAAGAGAACATTGAAGAGATCCAACGGGGCAACATCACAGAATACCTCATCCTTGAAGGGATGGATGTTGTATGACAATAAGCATTGTTGGCTCACATGGAGATCTCGTAACTGGAAAATCCACACGATGTTGTATGGTTGTGGGTGTGGTGTTGTCAAAATTCTCAATTGTTTGATGACCTCTGCTAAGATGAGGTTCTTCTGGCTTCCACTATCAACAATAAAATGTGGCGGGGTCCCCTTCACCCACATATGTGAATGAAAAAGGCGCTCCCCCTCTTCAGGATCTGTTGGTTCTTCTGGTTGAATTGTTGGGGTCGCGACAATAGCAGTGGGGTCTGTGTCGATGATCTGTCTTCTGTCAATATTTTCTAAATTGGATTTTGAATTAGGGTTCGGCTCCTGGTCTTTGATTGCGACCACCAATGACTATTTTGAGTGACATTCATCGGTGTTGTGCTAGGGGATTTTGTGGAAATCGCACAATTTTCTGATATGCTTCTTCGTCTTCTCGTGACCCTTATTTTCTTGTGGCTTGGACTAGTTTTTAGGATATTTTTTGTTAGGGCCATCTTTATCATACTTTGGTTGTTGCGGATTTGCAGACCCGAACTCCCATTTTTTCTGGTGCTTAAATTTATGCTTGATTTTAAGGGCATATCGATAAGCAGCATCGAGTGATAAGATGTCCATAAAATCCATTTCAATTTCGATGTATCTGTGTAGAGCCCCATGGTATTTCAAAACCAAATTTTGTTTGGATTCTTTGATACCCAGCTTGGTGCGCAAGGTATAGAAGGTATTGGTGAACTATGGAACTACTTGGCCCCTCTCTTGTCACAGTGTGGTCCATCTCATATACTTCTCCTCATAGTGTCCAACAGGGTAATACTATTCCTTTACTACATCCACAAAAAAATCCCAAGTGGGATCAGCCCCATATATACCAGACTCTTCTGTGGAACTTTGCTCCCAGTAAGTTTCCCACCAATGTTTGACATGGGGGAGAGATTTAATGAGTGTGAAGGTGATATTTTCCATGTCGTAAAAATGGTGAATAGATAAATAACCTTCTAACAGATTTAACCATTTGTTGGCACAGGGGCAGACCCGGGGTTCAACGCTACAACAGCGCACCAAAAAAACCCTAACTATCGGCCCTTTCGGCAACACCTGCGAGGCATATGAATTCTCACTCGAGGTAGAGGCAGGGGTGGTTGCAGGACTCAGATGTCGGAAACATTAGTTGGGACACAAATTTGTGATTGTAACACCTTAAAAGAGCACTTAGTAATTATAATTCATTAATATTCAGCCTTAGTTCACAGCACAGCTAAACCCTAACAATAGATAAACGCAACATTCACACAGATCCAATGGATTCAAGCACTAAGCATACCAACATAGATAATATCTATCATTTGTTCACATTATTCAGCACTAAGATATCATATCAGATTCATCTATCATCTAACAACACACTAAGCATTGAATTACATAAACAAGAGAGAAATCATAAAGCACAAATCATTCATAACACAGGATATACGTGGTTCACCCCCTCCCTAGGGCTATGTCCACCAACTCTTCATCTTCTTTATTAGCTTCTTTCAATCTTATTACATGCACAAAGCCTCTAAATCAACTTCGCAGAGGATAGGAGATTTGCGCACCTCGCCAGATCCTCCTTCCCTAAGTAGTTCTAGGAACAAAGTCGTACACAGTCTTTTACAGTCACTTGCACTTAGCCTTGCAAGTCTCACATGGTGTGCACAAAGCCAATTCACACAGATCCACTTTTGTTCTTAGCAACAATGGATCACATTGACTAGTCACTACTTCTTACATCGCCTAGACTTCTATTTATTCATTACAAAATAGGCCTAAGCATGGATAAACCCATGGGTCAACATCCCCATACCCATTACATAAGCCCAAAACCCAAAAATCCCTAAAAAGGGGCCGAGATCCCGCGATCTCTGCTTTGACTTGCGCTCCGCCTTCGAAAGCCTGTCGAAGTCCCAAAATGGTCAAAAATAACCAAGGGTCCTCAAAACTTGGTCAAGGGACAACACCATTTGTCTAGTGCATCCGCATATATCTAACCTTCAAATATGAGAATATCAAAATTAACATGTACCTTGAAAGGAGAGGTTCTTCCAAAGTGGTTGTTTGATGAAGATGTGCCTATTTCTATCAGCATGCGTTGAAGGACGTGGGAAAATTTCTCCATCATTTCATCCCTCTTTCTCATGAGTGCTTTCTCAAGCAACAGATTGATAGAATCGTCTACTCCGTCATTTTTCTTTTCTTCCTCCATGGAGGGTTTATTAGGCGTGTGAGAGCGATTGTCTGCAAGAGAGACAAGCTCGAGACCCAACTTGCTATACTCGAACCTCATCGGGGACATGAACTGAAAAATTATCAAGAGCAACCTACTTTGATACCACTGATCAGAATTGTTTTCGATACAAAATGAGAGTGGAGATATAATAAAGAAATGTATAGGGATATTTTTTATGTCCAATAATATAAAATAAATGTATCATAGATGCAACCATAAACACATAGATACAGTAATACACAATTTTCTATTAATGAGAGAAAATGTACAAAGACTGTAAAATACAGAGTGAAAGAATCGCTACAATGGTGGCATCTTAACTCTGAGAAGAGATGGTGGAAGCTGAATTTTGTAGTATGAGATACTACCTTGCGGCACTTTTTTGGTGGAACAGTAATCGGAACTACCTCTGGTATTCTATAGAGATGACCCCCCAGAGAAACAATGACACTGCGGGGTTGAGACTCATAAACAGCATGGAAATTCCACATATATGGTTGGCCCAAGAGAACATCATAGACATCCAGTGGGGAAACATCACATAATACCTAATCCTTGAAGGGTTGGATGTCGTATGACAATCGACACTGCTGATTGACACAAAGATCTCGTCCATGGCGAAGCCACCCGATGTTGTATGGTTGCGGGTGTGGTGTTGTCGACAATCCCAACTGTTTGACAGCCGCTGTGAGATGAGGTTCTTCTAGCTTCCGCTCTCAACAATAAAATGCAGCGGGGTCCCCTTCACCCACATCTGTGAATGAAAAAGGAGCTCCCCCTCTTCAATATATGTTGGTTCTTCTGGTTGAATTGTTGTGGTTGCAACAATAACAGTAGGGTCCACGTCGATGATCTGTCTTTTACCAATATTTTGATAATCAGATTCTGAATCAGAGTTCGGACCCTTTTCTTTGATCTCAACCACCAATGATTGTTTTGAGCGACATTCATCGGTGTTGTGCGAGGGGCGTTTTTGGAAATCGCACCATTTTCTGGTGTCCTTATTTGTCTTTTCGTGACCCTTCTTTTCCTGTGGCTTGGACTGGTTTTCAGGAGACTCTTTGTTAGGGTCATATTTTTCATACTTTGGTTATTAGGTATTTGCAAACCTGAACTCCCGTTTGTTCTGGTGCTTAAATTTCTGCTCAAATTTAACAGCATATCGATAAGCAGCACCGAGTGATGAGATGTCCAGAAAATCCATTTCAGTTTGGATGTATCTGTGTAGAGCCCCATGGTATTTCAGAACCAAATTTCGTTTGGAGTATTTCATACCCAGCTTGGTGCACAAGGTATGGAAGGTATTGGTGAACTCTAGAACTACTTGTCCCTTCTCTTACCGCAGTGTGGTCCATCTTATGTACTAGTCCTCATAGTTGCCAACAGGGTAATATTGTTCCTTTACCGCGTCCAAAAAAAAATACCAAGTGGGCTCGGCCCCATATATTCCAGACTCCTCTATGGAACTTTTCTCCCAGTAAGTTTCCCACCAATGTTTGACATGGGGGAGAGCTTTAAGGAGCGCGAAGACGATCTTTTCTCTGTCAAAAAAATTGTGAACAGAGAAATAACCTTCTAACAGATTTAACCATTTATCTAGGGCATCTGCATCTATCTGACCTTCAAATATAGGAATATCAAAATTGATCTATACCTTAAAAGGAGAGGTGCCTTCAAAGTGGTTGCTTGATGAATATGTGTCTGATGCTATCGGGAGGCGTTGAAGGATGTGGGAACAATTCTCCATCATTTCGTCCCTCTGTCACGTGAGAGCTTGCTCAAACAACAAATTGATAGGATCATCTTCTCTGTCATTTTTCTTTTCTTCCATCACGGAGGGTTTCTTGGTCATGCAAGAGCGATTGTATTTAAGAGAGACAAGATCGAGACCCAACTTTCTATACTCGAACCTCATCAGGGACATGCACTGAAAAATGATCACGAGCAGCCTGCTCTGATACCATTGATTTGGATTATTTTCTGGACGAAATGAGAGTGGAGATATAATAAAGAAATGCACAAAGATATCACAGATATCCAATAATATAACAGAAATGTATCAGAGATGCAACCATAAACACAAATATACAGTAATACATGATTTCTATTAATGAAA
>ML789447.1:556610-566728 GCA_009831015.1 Picea engelmannii
GTGTGTTTTGTTCTAGATCTAGGTGGATCTAGGGAGATCAGTTAGTGTCCGCACCTACCGATTAGTCTGATAACAACAAGGCTGCAAAAAAGCGCAAATATTCCTTCTAAACACCATCCTCTCATGTATCTCGACTTGTTGAACAGCCTCAGCCTCAACAGGTTTGTGACAGACTTCCACAAACTCAGTAGCGCGACATCTCCAGCAAGGCAAGCAGCTCACCAAAATGCAGATTCAGCAAACGCTTTTCCCTCTCCCCTGGGAACTCAACACAATGGAGACCATTTCTTCCAAAGGAGGGAGGATTTATCCAGGTGGGTATCGGTGGCCACCCACCTTGTCCGACTGGCTCAAAACAGTTTTCTAGCAATTTTGGCAATTTACTATTTTTAGCAGTTTTAACTTTCGGGGCCATTTTGAGGGCCTAAATGAAGGTTTTTAGGGATCGAGCTCCTCAATGATAGCTGAAGGCATGATTGAGCCCCCAAAATGAATCTCCTCTATGATACCTTTCCAACGGGATATCACGCGCCTAAAACGAATATCGTATGAAAAAGTTATGACTCCGGGAAGTTGATGTACTAACTTACCCAAACGGGGCCCACATGACTTTTGGCGCTTCATCTCCTAGGGTTAGGTTTTTGGATGTCTAGTGTTTTTGGAATTCTTTTTTATTGTAAAAAGGCCTTCATAGCCTCATTGTAATTATCTTCTTGCGAATGAGCGTAGTCGTCACATCTCTTCTTAGAGATAAGCCGCCACCATTCCAGCAAGCTTGTTTCCGCTGCATTTTACAGTTTCAGCTTATTTCATTATTGAATAGAAAACCAGTTTTATTGTATCTCTGTTATTTTGTGTTAAGAATCTGTTAATAATCTTTATTCATTTCGTTCTGCTCATAAAATCTGGATCATTCTTATTTCTTAGTAGGAAGTTTTGAGTTTGTTCCTATTTTGATGTAACTAGATCCAAAAATGAAGGAAAATGGTTGAATTCGACCTCCTCAACTTGGGGAAGAATTCTTCCTATATATTTTTGTAATTCTGATTAGCAAGGGGGGAATGGAGAGAAGGAAACGCCTTTGTATTGGATTTTTTTATTTATGAGCTTAATAAAGTATCGGTACTCAAGTACAAAGTTTTTTCATAGAAGAGATCCATGTCGATGATGTTTTACAATATATGTTTTCTTATGTGATATTTTTTCTCTGTTTATGATTTCTATATAAGTCTTATGGTATTTAAACTGATATATGTTTGGAATTCATCCTTGTTATATGCTCCATCTTATGTGCAGTTAAATACTTATTCATTTTTCCCAGATTGTATGTTTAGAATTCATATTTACTTTGGTGCTTTGTTCATAGTAATTTTCCATTGTCTATTATTCCTCTAAAGTTATATCAAGAATGCATCCATAGCTAGATGCTCTTGATATAATGGGTTGTTGATTTCTTCATTTATGCTACCATGTTATAACTAAAATATGCATTGTAGAACGTTGTCTACCTTGCCTTTGTTCCCTAGAATACTCATCAACCAATCATTGATATTCATTTGTATTATTTCGACTCCATTCCCAATGGATTTCCTTTTTCTTTGGCCAAAAACTTCATAAATTTTCCCTTTTACTAAAGACCTAGCCTCTAATTTCATTAAAAATTTGTGAGAGAGCCCTCTCTGGGTTGGAAGGGATGGAATCCAGCCTGCAAGTTGGTTTTTGGTTACCTCAAGGTTTCTTCAATACAACCCAAATAAATTACGGAGTGATAACAGGGCACATAGAAATTTGCAAAGAAGAAATTTCATGTATGTGATTTCATTCTACTAGTCATTTTAATCTTTCCCTAATTGATTCAAAATATTTTCAATGCATGTAAAAAATATATAAGAGTTCCATCCTTACCTCCGGTATTGGAATTTGTAGCTTTCTTGTTTTTTTTTTGTTCCCCTCTTTTTTTAAGCAATATATTTTTATAGGGTTTATATAGTTGCATTTGAGACATTCAGTATCTGTTGCAATGGTACCACTCATTGCATCGAATCCCAAACCCTATCAACACTGTCGTTGTCAGCAACTTTTTCAAAAAAACTTTCCAGTTGTACGCGTTGTGCACTATACGGGAAAATCACCTCGATGTGCACTATACAAAGGAAGCGACCTGGTGCTCACTTTCTAGAAAAGCGCATCAGGGTGCATATATATGTGAAAAGCACTGATTGGTCGAAAAAATAAATAGTGTTGATTTGTGTATCATATGTGTATGGGTAATCAATGCACAATGACTAATAGTACATACCTATGTGAGGATATGTTTGACGCCTCAATGCGTTTTGTTTAATGACACGCACTGAAATACTGGATTGTATAAAATTTTCATATTTCTATTTTTGATGATTCCTTATTTTTTTTATACAAGATGGCTGATAGAAGTTCAAAGAAAACATCTTTTGCAACAAGCGTAATGGTAGCTCATCCCAAGAAGAGAGGGAGGCAAGTTCTTTAAGTTTTATTAAAAATTTTAAATATTTGAAATATTTGTAAGTTTAAATTAATTATTTGTATTGGTTCATGCATGTGATGCAAAGCAAAAACTTAAAGAAACTTGGTAATATTGTTCGCAATCTGAGTGCAAAAGAGCATAAAAGATTTAAGGAAACGTTGCAAAGAGAGGAAATAGATGGATCGAATGGTAATCAACATTAATTTTTTCTTTGAATTTTACTAAAAATGAATTTCTTATCATTAATCGCTAACAAGTTTTAAACACTCAATTTCACATTTTTTTAATGTTATGTAGGGACCGATAGCGAGGGAATGGAATCTCGTCCTAAGAGGACAAAAATTATTAAGGATGTAAATGAAGATGACGGCTTGGTCATCAGTTCATCTGGAGTGGTGCTTGAAGTTAATGAGAGGGGAAAATAGTTTTACGGATCTTTGAGGGATATAGTGGAAAGAACATATGGACGTTATTTCCACTTACAATACAAAAATCACTCTAGTGACTCCAAGAATTAGGTTATACATATACTACAAGAAGTGTTTCAAGAGCCATGGTCAATGAGACCCTTGAGACTTGCAATAGCAAAAACTTACAATAACAAAAAAGAATCATATAAAAGGTATTATTACTAAACATGTTTTTCTATAATATGTTTCAATACTTATCAAATTAATTTGTTTTGCTATATTTACTTTCATGTCCATTTAAAAAATTATTATGTTTTTCGTTTTTCGTTTTTCAGGAAGATTATGAAAACTCCAAGCAAAAAACGAGGGGAAAGCCAATACATGCCAATAGGGATGTCCAAAAAATTGTACAAGGATATGGTAAAAGAAATTAACATAATTGCACCACAGAAGGATGCATCCCAACAACAACGTGCATTAGAGTTATGTGATCATTCATTTATTCTTTTATGTACAGTGAATTTATTTATCATATTAAATACTAATTTTTTATTTTTTTGTTGCAGAAAATAAAACAAAATGGAACCCAATCAGCACATAAGACATGACGACAAGGAATAAAAAGATGGATCGCAAAGTTTGTGAGTACTTACATTTTAGACATTACTTAAATTTTCATATTTGTTGTGATCTTTATATTTAAATAATTAATTCACATTGGTCCATGGATGTCTTCTAATATGTGGTAACATACAAAAAAGATCCAACCGAACAATTGATCAACATTGGGTTAACTAAGGGTTGTGAGTAGATGTTGAAGTGTCAAGTTTTAATTGAACAATTTGTAAGTAGCTATGTTATTTAACTTCTCTTGTTTTAAAATTAATTGAACAATAAGAAACCTTTATATTAATAATATCAACTATTCTTTGGCATGGTGTATATTAAACATGTAGGAAACAAAGTATGGAGAGAATCCAACAGAAAATATTTAATTACAAGGCATCAGGCAAAGCTTCGAAAGCATGTGTATGGTTTATGAATCACTCGTTTCTATGGTACACTTTTCAATTTACACAATCGTGTATATTCTATTGTATTATAAATGTAAATTTACGTATTACACTTTATTTCTATGTTTGTAGATAGAAGATGAGAAGTTGGAACGTCAAAAAGAAGTCAAGCAAGAAAACATTTGTTTAAACAACCAAAGTAGGATATCGCCTACAACTGATCAAGAAATGAGGGATGCACACATCTCGAGCAATGACAACAATTCAAGTGATGAATGATAATCAATATAATTGAATGTCACTGCAAGTTGTATGTTTTATAATTTCGATCTGTAAAAACCAGGGATTTTGCTTAATGTAGTGGACATAATGTCCCAATTACATGAGGACATGTTACCAATAATTGTAACAATTACATATTGGTTCCATTTTGATTATTGTGGACCTTTACGTTGTCCCATTGTGTATGACCATGGGTCTCTTACTTATATATAATAAAATGGGTTTGTTATTTTATTGTGATGTCAAATGTTGTAAAATGTTGTGTTGTTGATTAATTAATATGTGAATGATTTTCATTGTTGTGAATAACTGATTAATTAATATGTGAATGATTTACATTGTTGCAAATAAGGGAGGTGTAATCCGTTGGATAAGGAATTAATGCAACCATTATATCAAAATGCAATAATAGAAATATAAATACAATAAAAAAATTGTAAAAAAAAATTAATTAAAATATATACATATCGGTGCATTCTTATGAACTCACAAAATGGTGTCTGAAATAATATAGAAATTGGTTTTTTTTAAAGGGTTATATGCACCGGTGCATATTGATGATGATTAACGTCCATTGAGACCAATTGGTCTATCGGACCTTAAGAAGGTAAGAGATTACTTCGATTTCTTTAAAATTGTATTTCTATGCTCAAAAAGCATTGAGAGAAGTGTCCCGAGGTCACCATGGTTTTGATGACTTAGGAGGTTAGGAAGGTCTGTATTGTGGCAAATATTTTTAAATTGGCATCTAATATGGATATATGCAGGGCAATGTAAGAGGAAGTGATTTTCATCTTCTACCTTATTTGTGTCACAAAGATGACAGATTCTTTCATCCCAGAGTGTTTTGGGAGTTGTCTAACACCTAGTTTCATTATGTAGCTCGTGAGAGTTTGATCTTATTTTAGCAATGTTGATTTTATTCTTTGCATTTCTCAAAATTTAGAGGTAATTTTGATCTTCTAAATTAGGGTTGACCACCTCCTTGTAGTATCTTAATTTCCTTTTATCCACTAATTCTTAATCACACCACATAATATCCTGAAATTTTGAAGTGATAATATTTGTAATATTATCGATATTCTGCATGTTGGCTTCTTCTCGTATTCCCTGATGATTTAGCCAATATTTGGCATCTTTATGTCATCCCTTCTTGAGTCACTGGAGGTTTTGGCTATAGTTTGAAACAATTTTTGGGAGCCTCTTGTCATCCATGTTGTTTGTCTTGTTCTTGTACATTAGGTATCTAATCATAGTGATGCTCTCAATGGGGGGAAGGCTTGCTTCTATGAGGAGTATAGGATAGGATGTATTTCCCTTAATTTTGAGATTATAAGTTATAAAATTATTTTGAATATGTTCTATATTTCTCCAGAATTCTCTAGATATACTGCAACCCCAAAGTTCACATCCATATAAGATAATTGGGGTGACAAGATTGTGAAAGAGGGGTTTTTTATATTCCAAAGCCAAAGGTCTGCTGATTTACAATTGTTTTTTAGCCCATAATAAGCTTTCCACCCTCCATATATCATTTTTTCAATGCTATAGTTCCAATTGAGGTTGTGGTGGATATCAATTCCAAGATATTTGTATGAAGGCACTTCCTCCAATCTATTGTTGTCATAAACAAATGTATTAAACATATTGAAGCACCGGTACATATTAATTATACTAAAGCACTGGTGCATAAAATGTGTGAAAATATATATCGTTTTGAAATTTTACGGTGATCATGTGATAAATATGCATTGGTTTTTTAAATATAATAACAACATCGGTGCTTTAAATAAATTAAACGCACTAGTGCATTAAATAAAATAAATGCATCAGTGTTTTATATTTAATAAAAGCATTGGTGCTTCAAAACAAAGGATAACGTGAACATCTCACCTTGAATATTTGAAATTTCAGTACCATTTGGTGCATAGGGTAATACAGGCACTAGAACGTACGAATTATACAAGCACCAGGATGACATAAAATACAAGCGCATTGACGCTACATACAACAAAATGGTAATCTGGGGTGTAAAAAATATAATTTCCATGGTGTGTTTTCTTCATAGGTATGCACAGGGGCAGTAATGTAATGGAAAACCAACACATTTTTGTCTTATGTACACATCAGGGCATTCCATGTATTGGTGCACCAATGTGTTTTTTGGTTTTATCTACGTTCTGGGGCATTTTATGTAAGGTCATTCTAGTACATTTTATTTTTAGGTATGCACAGGGGCGTTTTATTTAATGGCACACCAATGCGTTTTGACAATAAAAGCACCCAAAAAAAAAACATCTGCTACAACCTCCACCCACCCAAAAAAATTTAGTTATATGGAACATCCGTTAAAACCTCTGCAACCAATAGAGGAGATTCTAGCGGAGGTTTTTTTGAAAATTTTTCCAAATTTTGTAACACTAAAAACCTCCACTAGAATGTTCTCCTTGTAGTGAACTAAGTAATGACTAAAGGGGAGGTGGCGTCATCATCTAGGGGATAATATCTCTGACCAGAGGCACCCTCAACTTAGACTAATAAACCTAGGAAAAGAAATATCGGGTGGGTGTGTAATATCTCCAACACCACCCCTGAATGACTACTAGGGAGTATGAATGGGTCCCAGTAATAAGCCATGTTAGGTACCCATTTTACAATGCATTTATTAAAAAATGGAACAACAAAAAAGAGGAAAGAGGGAAAACCTCATGGGAAAAATCCCCCTCAAGATACAATGTTGATAAAAGGAAGACAACTACTAGGTAATTATGTTCTTCATCTCAAGAAGACCTCGCAAGGCATGAAATCTATGCTCGGTGAAATTTTTTATGAATATGTAGGTGTCTATATAGATCTGATGAAGTAAATTCACCAGTGAGATGTCTATATTTATTCACTTTCTCTGATTGGAAGGAAGAAGATCCAAATCCCTATCATTTGTGGCATTTTTCCAATACATATTATCTTCAGCCTCTACATAGGACTGAGGATTGGATACCAGAACCATGTAGCAATGCATGGGCATTACTGGTTTTGTGGTTTTCAGAGCATCTGGAGCTCCCTCAAATTGGGATCTCATCCTTCTAGAATCAGCAGGATCACCTGTAATATCATCGACTCTCATACCATGTGAAATTGTAGTGAAACGTGAATAGAGAGTCTAGCTAGCAACAATGAACACAAAACTTACAAAGTTGAGAGAAGAATAGAAGAATTGGAGAGAAAGAACGAAATAATTGTATTCCACACTAATCCACACTCAAAAAGTGAATAATTTACAATACATATAAGATACATGAGACAACTAATGCGCCATAGTAGTGATCTAGATAGATGTTGACACACACTGATAGAAATCGGAGTGAACTACTACTTAGTTCTAGTTAACTGATTATGCAGTAATCAGTTAACTGGCTAACACAATTGGAATGAGGATAATATCATGCATGCACATGTGTGGCACCTTCTTTGTGATGATCCCAAGGTAATTTTTCCCTCCTGGTGATGATCCCGAGGTGAGCATGCAACACTTGGTGATAATATTGAGGTTTTCACACAAGACTCTACTCCACTACTCTAATTGAAGTGAAACTGAGTAATGACTGAAGAGGATGTGGCACCCTCATCTAGGGGAGAATATATTACTATGGGTGCCCTCAACATAGACTAATAAACTTAGGAATAGAAATAATAGGTGGGTGTGTAATATCTCCAACTCTCAATCCCAATTGCATACCGAATTATCTCTTGTAAAGATTATATTTTGATATCGGGATTCCGCGAAAGCAAGCTGAGGTGTGGAGTGATTTAGCATGGCATGCAGAATATGTTGATCAAAAATTGTGGAATCCACAGGAGAGAGGTCACGAAATTCAAGGCAGTGCATGCACAATTCATCTGGTCAAATATTGGTTGCACTCAACGAATACCAATGTCGGAATTGCATTACATTGTAAATAGTATTTATATATATTTATTTTCTCACAAAAAAATGGTAAAAAGGTTGTTTACCTTCCACCTCCCATTAAGGGAGATCTTGAAAGGAGAATTTCAAGTTTTGTAGAAGGATCTATCCCTTATTATAATTTTGTTGTGACACGTGAAGCATCCTTTTTTGTATCAAAATTAATAAAAATATATTTTTTGGTGGTGGTTGAGTCTCAGTTTTTAGGAAAGTTGTTCTCGTCCTGAGTTGAAGTGGGACAACTTGTGTTGATTTTTCATTTTTTCTTTCTCATTTCATATGGTGAAAAGTAACATTGTGTTACCAAAGCTCACTAGCATAAACTATTTCTATTGGAGCAAAAGAATTTAACCCATATTCATAAGTAAATATTTATGTGAACTTGTAACATATGGGTATGAATTTCCTTCCGATGAAGATTATAAAGCATTGGATGTTGTAGAAAAGAAATATTTAAAGGAACTTATAAAGAAGGATAATGAAGAATTTTGTTTAATAGGTAGTTTAGTTGATAAATTCATATTTCCAAGAATCAGTACCGCCAAATCATCTAAACAAGAATGGAATATATTAAAGAATACATATGAAAGTGCAATTGTTACTAAATTGCAAATGTCAAGAAGAAAATTTTAAAACGCTAAGATGAAGGGTAATGGATCAGTGAATGTATATATCACCAAAATATAGTATTGTTAATCAAATGAGATCACTAGGTGAAGACATTCCAGAAAGATGGATGCTTGAAAAAAATTTAATTATTGTGCGTAAAATTGAAATGGTTGCCACAAATATTATATTCTCTAAAGAACTAAATACAATGAGAATTGATGAATTAAGTGGTTATTTGCTAATTGGTGAAGAAAGCACTACAAGTGAGGACATAGAAAATGTTATTTCTACAAGGTATCAATGACAAGGAATAAACAAAGGACAATATCATAATCAAAGCTCTCAAAATTAGAGTAGATATAAATAAAAGTCACATAATTTCAATAATTATCACATAAATGCATCCACTTCAAGAGGTAGAAAGTCCAAGTCAATTTAGAGGAAGAAGCAGAGAAGGATCTCATGGAAGAGGAATAGATGGATGTAATTTTTAAACATGTGAAGTAAAGCAATGCATATAGATTCTTAAGCAAAACAGAATTTAATCATTGGCTCATTCACATAGTACACAGAGATTTATACCGGAAACCCTCAACCGGGAAAACATTTCTTATATTCATTATCTCGAATTTCACCATTCACTATACAATATATACAATGTTTTTAGGTATTCCGTAGATACCAAAACCCTAATCCCTAAAACCGGGATTATTATTAGTAAACCGCTAAAAATTGCAAAAACCGCCAAAAAAAAAAATTGGGGCGTTGCGCGTAACCAGGGGGGTATACCTGCCCCCCCCCAGGGACCCACCTAGGAAAGCGCCCGATGCACACGGAACAAACAGAGCACTAGTATGAGGGATCATCAGACGCAGTTGTCATATCTGATGCGCCCACACTCACACATGCAAAGAATATAACACATACCCAACATTCTCCCACTTGTTGTTTTCTTTGCCTCCGGGGGTCTAGGGGATTATATAGTCAACAATCCAGGGTAGCAATGCCCATTGTTACTCTACACCAGGAGAACTTTTCTGTGCCCACGGACTTTGTCAATGAATCTGCAACATTCTTCAAAGTGTCAACCTTTTCCAGCAACACCTTATTTTCCTCAACCATGTCTCTCACAAAGTGATACTGAACATCAATATGCTTTGTCTTCGAATGATAAGTTGAGTTCTTTTCTAGGAATATTTCACTCTGACTATCACAATCTAATCTCACTGCTTGTTGTGCCAACCCAATACCTTATCGCAATCTCTATAACCATACTTCTTCCTTGCTTGCATGAGTGGTTGCCATGTATTCAGCTTCTATAGTTGAGAGTGCCACTA
>ML789447.1:571111-642914 GCA_009831015.1 Picea engelmannii
AGAAAGACATGGAGGAAAATGTTATTATTGTCACAAATTTGATCATTTTGAGAGAGATTGCAATGTTAAATTGCGTGATATGGAAAATAAAAGTGTCAACATTGATGGTGAAACCAGAAATGACAAGTTATTTATATCAAGTTTGATGGCACACAATGAGAAAATAACAATTATTTTGGTAAAATGGTATTTGGAGATGATAGTTCTTCAGAAGTTAAAGGGAAAAGTGCAATGACAATCCCAACATTGAATGGAAAAAATAAGGCTATTGATGAGACATTGTTGACACTAGCATTGAAGAAGAACCTGCTTTCTGTAGGATAGAAGATGGAGTAAAACTACAAGTTTGTGTTTGATAATAAAGAGTGTTTAATAATTAATTGATATAAGTTAAATAAAAGCGTAGTTGTGGCATGAGGAGAAATGAATGAAGAATTTTCAAACTCACCTTTTCCTCGAACAAATTACATAGTTTGAAGGCTACAGAAGAAGTGAATAGTAGGGTTTGGAATTTGAGTATGGGACATTTGAATTTCCATAATTTGGTGTTGTTGAGGAAGAATAACATGGTGAATGGTCTTCCTTATCTTAAAATTGATGATGATCTTTTCAAACGGTGCATATTGGGAAATATTTTCAAATAGAACTTGGAAGGTCATAGAATGTCTAGCGTTAGTACATTTAGACCCGTGTGGTCCCATGGAGATTGTTTCTTTTGGAAAGGCACAATATTTTCTTACCTTTAATGATAATTATTCCAGGAAAACATGGGTATACTTTATACATGAGAAGTCAAAGGTTTTTACACATTTTTGTTGAGTACGAGGAAATGGTTGAAAAACATAGTGGTTTGGATATTCTCACCTTAAGCTTAGAGAATGGGGGAGAATATAACTTAAATGAATTTATGATTTTTTGCAAAAGGAATGGAATAAAGTGAGAATTTACTAATCCATGTTCTCCTGAAAAAAATGGTGTTGCGGAAAGAAACAACAAAACCATAGTTGAGATGGATCAAATCATACTAAAGTCAAAGTATCTTGAAAATAAATGTTGGACCGACACAGTTCATACAGTTGTCTATATTCTCAACAAGTGTCCTACATAGTTGTATTGGACTTAACTCTAGAGGAAGCATGGTCAAAGTGCAAACCTAGTGTTGCATACATGAGAATATTTGGATGTATTGCAAATTCACATGTCCCTAAAGGAAAGAGAAGGAAATTGGATGATAAAATCATTAAGTGTATTTCATTGGATATAGTACAGAAACAAGAAGTAACGTGTTATTTGATCCTCAAGGAAAGCAGATTATAATAAGCAGAGATGTTGTGTTTGACGAGCAGGGAATTTATCGGCTAGAACATGTACATATAGAATTAAGCAAGGATGAAGTAGTAAGTGGTGATGGATCTAGTTCTAAGTCAAATAAGCTAGATGAAGTCAATAAAAATCCTAAGTGGCTAATCATAGGTCATTCTGAAAGTAATATGTTGGATAAAAACTTTGAGAGAAGAGTTACTAGATCACAAAGTGGCATTGTGAATTTTGCTCTTATGACAAAGGTAATGAAGATGGATGAACCAGATAGTTATGCAGCAGCATCAAAAAGAAATGAATGGAATGAAGCTATGGAAGCAAAGATTAATGCCTTGGTGAAAAATTATACATGGGACTTGGTTAGTTTACCCAAAGGAAAGGACGTAGTTGGTACTAAATGGGTGTATAAAAGTATAAATCACATGGTACAATTAATAAACATAAAGCTAGTTTAGTTGTCAAAGGTTATGCACAAAAGAAAGGAATTGATTATACATAAACCTTTGCTCCAGTGGCGAAGATTAACACAATTAGGATGGTACTTGCATTAGATGCATAGTATAAATGGACAAATTTTCATATGGATGTTAAATCAATTTTATTAAATGGTTAAGTGGATGAATAAATTTTAGAGTGACCTGAAGGTTTTGAAATTTTGGGTAAAGAAGATCATGTCTGTAGGTTGAAGAAGACCATGTACGGTCTCAAACAAGCACCAAGAGCATGGTATTCAAGGATTGATAAATACTTTCAGGATCATGGCTGAGTTAAGAGTTCATTTGAACCCAATCTCTATATTCTTCAATCATGACAAGATATTATAATAGTTGCATTATATGTTGATGATTTGATCTACACAAGGAATAGTCTTGAATTGTTTCAGAATTTCAAGTCACATATGATTGTTAAATTTGAGATGACAGATCTTGGTGAGTTGCATTATTTCTTAGGCATTGAAGTATGGTAGAAAGAAATTAACATTTTCATGTCGCAAGCCAAGTATACTTAGGATATTTTAAAGAAGTTCAACATGATTATTGAGGAAAAGATATGAAATGATCTTACTCAAGCATTTTCAGATTTTGCTTGGCTAAAGAAAAATAGGCGGGAATGTCACCCTATGTTTATAGCCATCAAAAATAAAATCCTAACTCACAAGTATTGATTACAAGTGCTTAGGCTAATCTTTTTTACAATTAAAGCTTGCTGGAAAATTCATTTTAATATGATTTTCTGAATATAATAGTTGTTGAAATAAATGCAGAGACAGAAACAAAGACACCAAGATGATAATCAAAAAAGATGAGACATAAAGAAATCCTTTATTTCATTCCAATTTACCAAAGAGTCATTCTTTTTACAAAATTCCATGCAGAAATTTCGAACCAAAGTTAAACTTAGACATCCCCAATGGAACATACAAAAGGACCTCTGACAGAAAATCAAAAACTGAACTCTAAAAGCTGGATCAGCTTGCCACAGATTGTTGCCCACTCGACTCTGCACAATAGCCTTTGTCAGTCATGAAAACTAATTCACAAACAGACAAGTCTACACAGACTATCAAAGATAGATCAACACCTCTGAAAAACAATTGTCTGAATGATGTAATTTAGCCCTAAAACTTGTTGTCTAYAATAAGACCTTGCTATCATAAAAAAGAATTAGGCTTGTGATAAATTAAGGAATGAATGAAAACTGAACTATCTCAGCATAAACTCAAAGAGAAAACCTTAGTATGCTTCTCCTTCTATCCTYCKCATGTTCCTCCCTTTCCTTTTTCCTTTAAGCAAATTAGAATTGGTTGAAGTAGTTGAAATGCCTCATTAGTTAAGTTAACTAAAAACTCAACCAAAYTTTTAGTTGGGGGGAGGGGGCGGGGGAAGTAATAGATCATAATAAGGGTTTTAAATAAATAATAACTAGTAGGTGGGACCACTTGTGACTCTCTTTAGCTCTTAACATTCATAACATAACTAGTTAATTAAGCAAAACACCCCTCCTTGTGGCTCCCATTATCACATTCACATTTGAAAATTTATCTCATTGATATTTGAAATTATTTCCAAAAAAGAATATATTACTCATATATCCAAAGAAAACATGGTGTCCAAAACTTCTGAAGTCAATTGTCATCAACAATAAATAAAATAAAACTCAAAAACCATATTTCCCACTTTGAGATGCAATCTTTCCTTGATTGTTGTTATCACCCTTCGATTTTTCTGAATTTTCCTTTGGTTGCGCTGAGCCTTTAGGCCTAATCTCGTTGATCACATGAGAACAATCGTCCCTCAAATGCATCTAGGAAGACATGGATTTATCAGAGCCATTGGAGGGTGAGGAAGAGGCAACAGTGGCTTTTCCTTTGTCAAGGGCATGGTGGGCCTCGGTTTTCAACCTTTTACTAGCAGGAGAGGATTGAACTGGTGAGTGGACAGGTGCAGCTTAGACAACCTGGTTAATAGGTGGGGGAGCAGGTAAGGACAAATTGGGCCAGTCACGATGTTGGGAGACTGTCGGGTGGACAATCTCTTGCCATTCGTCATTTTCAGGAACCTCGGGTTGCAATGAGACATGAGGGGGCACGGGAATACCAAGGGCTTGTGGAGCTTGGAAGGGAGGCCTTTCAGGCCTAGTTTGGACCACTCCTTGCCCAATCCAATTGAAAAATCCGGCCTGAAACAACTGGCCTAACTCTTGTGAATCAGTGTCAAAGTGCATGGAGAATCTTGGCCTTCTTGGGCCTCTGTTCCAATTACCTCTCCTTTGATTGCCTCTGTCATGGATACCTCGGCTGAAGAAGCTCATTCCTGCATGCATGATTGATTAGCAAATAGTTCCTTTACAACCATACATGACAACTCCTTGAAAATATGAAATAGATTTTGGCTCAGCAACATATCAGACTCATGCAATCCAATCCATACAAATTGCTTAAATATTATCGATGAGCAGGGGGTGAACAAGGGTTATGGGATATGCGAGGGGTTTGTATTGAGAAAAAAATTATAAAATGAGAGGGAAAAGAATCATGGTTGCTTCTCAAAGACAACAAACAAACAACTGTGATGTAAATCAAAGAATATATCACTGTGTTCCAACCAAGAAACTACGATTTCAAACTGTTTCAAAATAGAATCTTCTTAATTGTAATTAAATATTAAGAACAGGGAGTGAAAATGGATGTGGGAAGGTGAGGGGGTTGTAATTAGCAAAAAGTGAAATAATGGTAGGGAAAGAGAGCAGGTATTGTTCATAAAATAAATTAAGTAATCCATAAAATCATCCCATATCAACGTAAAAAAAAACAACACCAACCAAAATGATCATTGTGATCAAATGATCAACTACTATGTATAATTCAATCAATTTTGTGCATTAACTTGTTCATTGTTCATAATCAAATATTTAACACATTGTCATCAAAACAAGATAGTATGTGTTTCACAACAACCTATGGAGGAGCTATGTTCTTCTCATTTATCCAGTTAATATTTTAAAACAATCCCCAAATGAATAAATAGTCATTTATTTCCACTCTGTCCAGTATCAAAAATCAACCACCTTCCATCAACACAGACACAAAAAGCATGCTCGGTTTTATCCCTCAATTCCATCTAACAATTAAATTGTAATGAGATCATACCGCTATAGCACCCATTCCTATCTCCGCTAAGATGCATAATATTCATTAAATAAACATAGTGGACAGTCAAACATAACGATCCATATTTTAATTGCAAAGATCTTGATTTTCCATTTAAACACATAGACAACAATTACCACTTCAATTCACACGACGTTGTGGGATACACAAACCACTTAACAAAACGCGAGATCATTTATGTGACTTTCATGTCTAGCTACTTGAATCTAAACATCCACATTGTTGGGCTATCAATCCAATACAATGAGGCAGCAACAGCATGTTCAATCTCATCTCACAATTTGATCAAACTAACAAAACCATATTTTTTAAAAACCTGTGACCCTTTCTGGTGGCGCAATCAATATAATATCCATAACATATACAGTGGATGGTCATGCCATGATTACCACAATTGCAATATTCTCATTCGACAATTTAACACACACAATCACAGCAATTATTAACTCAACCTATCATGTTGTAGGAACGCCACGCATCACGCATGAAGCATAGTTGTGCATTAATCAATTATAAACCAATGTTGGGTTAACAATTCAACAATTACAATGTAAGAGATAGTGATTGTGCATAAAATCCAATTCTCCAATCAACCAAATTACCATGCTGAGTTTATCCATTCGATTGTCATAATAACCAATGCAGTGACTAAATACCACATCCAATCGCCACTGTCAACATAATAAACAGAGATAAGCCAGAAATCAAACATTGTTGACAATACCCAATAACTCATAACAACCAACAGTATACCCGAGAGGCCATAACAGTTCCCTCTATCAAAACACGGGCTTGAGAAATCAAGGGTTTTCTCTGTAGACCAACACAGGGAGACTGGAGTCGACTCCCATCATCGGGTGAGAACTTTCGAGACCAACGATGCACACACAGGGTATACCACCAATGACTTCTCTAACAGGATGACAGTTCACGAGATAGAAGAGATTAAGAACATAGGAGCAAAGGCTCCATTTTGGTATTGCAACAACACTTAGAACACGCAGGGTATAACCCTCGTGGCTCTCCCAATCACCCAACTAACAACGTTGTGATAAAACCAAGCCGAGAAGAAGCAATATAACCCACTACGCAACCATTAGTAGCATGAATAAACCCATACCCAAGTGAAACAATGCGCAGTGACGCAAGGCGTTTCAAACCTTGTAAACCCCATAACAACAAACGACTGGGTATGATGATAAGAAAGCGTGGAGATGGCCAGCTAATCTGGATCGAATAAAAACCCTTCAATCAAGACCAATAAGAATGACATAGGGCCCTCGTGGCTTATAACACTCAAAATGATCAATAACACTGTGACTTCAATCATTATTGCAATGAAAACCACACCAATGATTCATTCTAGAAAAAATTTCACAAATTTACACAGTTGTCAGACTTAAGGAAAGCACGGACCCATACATTCTTAGCCAATATCTATTTCATAACCAGAGCAGATTCATGGATGGCGAAAAGGAATACCTGTAACCAAAAGCACCTTAAAACGCAAGTTGGCAGAGCGGTTCTTCCTCTGCTTGAAATTTGGAGCTTAACCACAGCAAAACACAGTTGAACAATAGCGCGACTAGGGTGGCGGCCAGTGGAAAGAGTAGGAGTGGCATGTAGTAAATGCATGTTGCCTCCACCCCCACTCATTCAATTCCCTAGTACACGTCAGCCAACCTCCCATTAACACATTCAATTAAACCATGCATCAGAATTAGCATCCATCACTTGTCAAACGCGCTACCCATATCACAATTATCCATTGCCAACTTATACCATAACAAATATCAACCATGGTTCATATAACTTAATAAATCGCATAGCTATTAACTTGTTAGCTAGGATTTACTACGATCTTTTAATTTCAATGCATGTAGAGTAGCATATCACTATAGTTTAATCTCTTCCTTTTGTATTTTGTTTATATTGCTTTTATTTCTTTTCAACTGCTTCTTACTAACATATCTCTTGTGCAGGTGTCACAGTAATGAATCCAAGAACATATAGCAATGGTAACAATGGATAACATATGCCATCATAACATGAAATTGGATCTTAGAGTAGCATAAAAAACACATAACATGCCTTATCCATCATTCAATTGTCGTAATTAGAACCAACACATGGTAGGCCTTATACATCACCAATAAAACCAAGATTTCATCAAACCATGTAAGCAGTGTCGAACAGCATCATAACCATGAAATAAGAAATAGCTTTGATATTTCCAATCTACAAGGGGGTCCCACCTACTAGTATTATTTATCTTGTTAGCTTATAATAATAGGCTTTAGCAATACTTTGCAGGTAAAAGTTCGTTGACGATTTTAATCGTCAACAATGATGAGTTGCAAGCCAGCCACAACTACTTTGGAAATCGGGTTGAAGTTATATAGAAATGATGACTCCATTCTAATTGATACTATTCTATATCGTCAATTGGTTGGAAGTTTGATCCGCCTAACAACAATTCAACTAGATGTATCTTTTTTAATGAATATAGTATCAAGATTTATGTTAGATCCCTAAGAAATAGATTGGAAAGCAACGAAAATAATTATGACGTATTTACGTGGTACAGTTAATTATGGTTTGGTATACAAATCTACATTGTAATATCCAGTTCCACTAAACAAATTTTATACTGACTTATTCTTTGAGGACACTTGCGAGCAAGTGATCCGGTTAAAACATGATACTTTATGATTATGCTTTGATTATGAGTTATGTTGTGATGTCATTAAGATTTATATGTTGTTTTTCTAGATGTATATATTGGCAGGTATTATGATGAGGTTTCCTAAATGTGCAAAAAATGTGACAGGTTGAGGATGATGATGGCATCAACAGACTTCCTTGGACTTCGGATTGAGTCAGGGAGTGGACTTGTATTTTTGTTTGAGTACATGATTTATTGCATATATTATAATGATGAGTTCAGTATGGATTTCATATATATGGATTATTGACATAGTTTTTGTCACTGGATGCAGACTTGATGACGCTTGCTAATTCAAATCATATATGGAGTAAAGGGGTCATACACAGAAACCAAATAGATGAGGGAGAGGTGTGGCAGCATCCATGTCACAACCTACTAGCACTCTCACCGTGAAGGTTAACGATTACCTTATTCAAATAGGTTCATGATGTCATGAGGGAAAACTGAGACAGTCGCTCACGAGGAATTCTAAGGGGCGTGCAATAAGGCGAAATCTTATTCCTTAGACAAGCCCTTAGTCTCTCACAAGGTCAACCAGTGGAGTGTTGACTCCAAGTGTCTGACAAACTTCCAAACTAGTCAATGGTGAGTGATAGCCATGGAGCACGGAAGTGCGTCTTGAAGTGCATGTTGCGTAAACAAAATTGTGAGTCAATAAAAATCTAGAAGGCCTAGAAAATAAAATAAAAATGCTTAAACTTTGTTAGAAAAGAGCATACAATTGATTATTAAAATATAAACTAGAAAACTAACAATGAGTTTAAGTCTAAGTTAGTTGATTAAATAAAATATAAAAAGGGTTAAAGGAAGTTAGACCTATTAAATTTAGTAAAAGGAAAATAATAATCAAAAGTTAGTTATGTGCACAGGTGTGCAAGAAATTAATAAATAAAAAATAATAATTAAAAGAAAATAAAATCATGAGAGAATAGGTCGTCAACCTAGAGTTAGTATCATAAGTCAATCAACCACTAAATCCTAACTAAAAGAAGACTCATAATCAAACTCAAACTGAAATTAGTTAGGGGACACAATAAAGAAGGGATTGGGGAACTAAGAGACAACTAGGAGGAAAAATAGGAACAAATTGGGGAGTGTGAGGAAAAATGATTAATTAAATAAAATAAAAAGGGATTTAACATGTGCAACTTGGGGAGAATGTGACATGTGTTGTGGGTGAATAATCCTTAATTTAATTATTTAAAATTGCTTAATTGTGCATGGAAGGACATGTGTCAATGTAACTTTTCGTATAAAAGAAATGGTGAGGAAGAGAGAAAGGACCCTATGGTTGGATGAATGTTATGCTTCTAAAAATACTAGTTTACTTGTAAAGAGTTGGGTTGCAAACTTGTGCAATAGGTGGAAGCCTCTCCCTGCGAGGGCAAGTTTGTGTTATTGAGTTGGGTTTTTTGTGTGTGGCTCTTTGTGGATCGGGGGGATAAGGGGGAAGAAGAGTRCCCCTAGCATYGGYTGAGAGGTACCGATGAAGTCATTGGATTAGCAGGCAAARGTAGACGAACMTGCGCAAGTTTCAAATTTTGAAGATCAACTTAAGCATCAACAATCTTCTGGATACAGTATTTTTGTAGTTGTGTGGATAATTGTGGAATGATAAATATATATTGATTGTAATTTAGACCCAAGCTTATAAGAATCAAGACTCCTTCCGAAATTTATATTATTGATGTTATTATAATCTTAGAGCGATGGGAATATTCGAGATAAATTTTTGTAACATTATATATCATTGTTCTGTCATGCATACATTAGAGGATGTAAATCAAGACATTTTCTGCATAGAATATGTAATGTAATTGTGTCATAATTCGAATGATTGATTGAATATTGTATTCTATAATTAAATTATATTTATATCACTTGATAAGTAAATATTGAACTGGCATCTAAATTGTGTTGTTTAGTTCTTGTATAAAATGGTTAAATTACAACATCATTTTCCTGTAACCAAAAAAAAAGGTCACAGTTAACCCTTAACTGATCATACACATGCGCAAAACGAATGTACCAACCTCTTCTTCGCAGACCTTCCAAGTTTTAAGTACACTGTCTTGCAGCTCGCCCAATTGAAGTAAACACTAATCTCATTCAAGTAAGATCTCTACTAAATATTGCCATATTTCAAGAAGAATGGAAATCCTGAGACTAGTGTAGATTTCCAATGCTGAGTGCGCAAGGTTCCAACCCTGAGTTTATTTTCTCTTTAGATCTGTTACCTAAAGAAGGCGTGGAGTTTTATTCTCGGGGTCTGAGAGTGATTGGCCTCATAATTTTGGGCCTGGTAATTTTATGAAATTAATTCTACTTATTAGAGTTCTACTGGATTCTAGACTCAACCATTGACTATTTAGTTGATTTTTAAAACCCTTCAGATTATTTTGAGCGATGGGTATAACGATTCATTTTCTATTGAGAAGTCGTTGGAAAATTTATCGATTTCCTTGTTTTATACGTTTTTGTTCAAGTCCCCATCAATCCTATTATTTGAGGCTTCACAGTGTTGTGGGCACAGTCATCTGCTATATCTAGCGCTTCGTTGTCGCGTAGATGGTATCCTTATGGGTTATAATTTCTAGTTTGATATTATCAGATTCCTTGAAAAGTTGCGAGTTTATGTTATAATGGTTCTTCTACTCAGAAGGAAAGAGAGAGAGAAGAATTTCATCAAGGAAAGTAATGTACAAGAAAGTGTTGTACATAACGAATGAAGCCCAAAAGAAAAACATATGATCTATGCCTCCATGACATTCGACCTTCCTGATACTTTCGAAAAAAAAAATCCAAAAATCCAGTCGAACAACCTTACCTCCCTCTTGTTCTGAAGTTAACCAATCAAGTTGGGACCCCTGTGTACTTAGTAGAAATATTATCTTCTACTCTAATTTTAATTATAATAATAATAATAATCTGTCTGGATTTGAACATGTGACTCTTAAGAGGAAACACATGTTCTTAACAATTAGACCCACTCAAGTTGTATATCACCTACCCTTCCCTCATTTCAATGAGTTACCCAACGATTATGTTATTTATTTATTGATACTAACACAATCCTACTCTGCAATCTAAGAATCGCCTTACATCGTCTTCATAATTTGGATCATCTATGATACTTTGTTGAATATAAGCACTTCCTTTCTTCTCCTCGTGAATAGTTACCAGAAAAGAAAAAATCTCAGTATGAGTTTTATCGAAGAATTCTAAGGGTTGATCGAACTATTTAGGAAGTTGTATATTTTATTGAGCACTTCGACCAGACAGGAATGCTAAGCATCTAGTCGACTCTTTTTTGAGTTCTCCTTTCTCACCATGTTAGCGCTAAATTTACGCTTAACCAGCGTTAATGATTAAACTCTAGTTGGAAATTTTGAATTAAGGAACGGTAATCACAGACGAAGTTTAACCGTCAGTTGCATCTAGCAAAGGCTTAACAAAGGCGTAGATCAAGGATTCTCCTTCTTCGTCGTGCGCCATCGATTCTCCTTTATAAATATTACTCTTGGTTGAGCACCAACAAGTCCCTTTGTAGGTTGCCACTTCATACTTTGTTATTATAAATCTGTGAGGTAGATGTACATTGAGCCTGGTAGGCCTTAATAGCTATGGGATATTATTAGATAAGTTAAAGATTTCTTTTAGCTATATTTATAAATCATATTAATATGATGGCATAGTAAATTTCAAGCTTAGTTGATAAAAAAGAATTGATGTAGATTAATGATCTATTGGAGAAATAATAATATTTTAGGTTGATGATATTAATGATCTCTAATCATTCTCCCCTCGATTAGATAGAAATTTTATTTTACTATTATTAACACTCCTTTCAAATTATGGTGAACTGTATATGCAGTTGCGTAGGTGAATTGATAGTTTAAATTTGTTAATGTGAAGATAGTAACGTTGTTGTATAGCGCTCAGTAAACAAATAACAATTTATAATCTTGTCAAGTTTACTCTTATTGATTGGAACCAAGAAGATTGATGCATTTTATTGAACCACTTTCTTCTATGTACACGAATATGTTAGATGTTCAATATAGGTCCATTGTTACATATTGCGTAAAATATTAACTTAATAAAGATGATTTTTGTAGAAATTATTATCCATTAGAATCATAGAATGTAGTAACAAGCTTCAAGGGATATCTTGATAATTTAATGGAGTATGGTATATCATTCCTAGTTATATTCTTTTTTGGTTACTTTTGTTAGATTTTTAATTGTTATTGATGATTTGGAATTGTAATTAGCAAGTTTGAATATTAATTTTTACAAGAGATGTTAGTTTTGATTTATAAATTAGATTGATAATGGGCATAGATATCTTCATGTTTGTGAGAATAGTTGTCAGTCCTAAGACCTTAAATGGTCAAAAAGAGGAATCATGGACTTTGAGCGTTGACTACATGTCTTGAAGGTCCTAACCTTGCAGGTAGGATGTTGGGCCGGTAGTCATTGTTATTCTTTTATCTTTTGTGTGATCTGATATTAGTGATTCCACATGACCTATTAAAATGCTATTGGACAATTGTATCATGACCTAGTTGTGAAGATAATGTTGATTAAGAATATAGTGATTTTGATTAAGATTAGATCATTTACATTTTGTCATCATGGTATCTTAATTGTTTTTGCTTATGTGATTGTCGTACTGGATAATTTGGTAACCTTGTTTAACATTTTTTTTAAAATACTACTTCGTTGTAGTCGCTCGTCTTTAGGTTGTAAACGGAGGGAATGTTACACATATGATTTCAGATTGATTGGTTACACAGATTCAGTTGGGCAACTTGTATGGATGACAGAAAATCTACCTCGGGGTATACATTCAACATGGGTTTAACAACAATTACTTGGAATATTAAGAAGCAACCTTCAGTTTCTTTCTCCACAGCAGACGCAAAGTACAAAGCAACAGCTATAGCGACTTGTGAAGTAGTGTCGTTGAGAAAAACTTTGGAGGATCTACATGAGCAGCAGGGACAACCCACAGTTGATTTGTGATAATCAAAGTGATATTCAAATGATTAAGAATTCAATTTTTCACAAGACCAAGCATCTTGATATACAATATCATTTTGTTTGAGATTTGGTTCAACAAGGTGTGCTTGTGATTATGTATTGCATAACAGAAAAGCAGATTGCAGATATTTTCACCAAGGCACTACCCAAGGGCAAGTTCTACAAATTCAAAGATAATCTTGAAATCTCTCCAAATGAACATTATGAGGAGGGAATGTTGGATTAGAGATTCAATTGTACTATTTTTAGACTAATTGTTATTGATATGATCATATCTCAAAGGAATATTTTGAGACAGATAATATTAATTAAGTGAATTGTAGAGAGATTGAGTGATTATAGAAGCTGATCGTTTCATGATATAGCCGTTTCATGATATAGCTCTTGCACATATATAAATATATGTTTTGGTATTAAGAATGATAAAGTTGATGTGTAGTATTGCTGAATTTTTTTGTTGCTCCATTATTGTTTGTTTGATCATTTCTTCAATTTTATGGGTACAAATTTATATATATTATTTTAAATGACCATTATCCATTATTGTTTGTTTGATCATTTCTTCAATTTTATGGGTACAAATTTATATATATTATTTTAAATGACCATTAAACGATCTTGTATGCAATTTTGGTGTCCAAATATATCATAAAACACTTCATTCAAAAACAACGTTATATAAGAAAATTTCTAGAGGGGTTGCATTCTTTTCCAAAAACAGATGCTACCTCTAAACAACTTTACCTTTGTAGTTGACTTTTTCTTTCCAGTTTCTTTCCAAAGTTCACATTGATTTTTTGCTAGGCACCAATAAGTGTCATTATCAGAAAGTACTACCGTCTTAAATATTACAAGAATAATTGTTAAAGTGGTTAGAGAACTCTGAACACTTTTAACATTTTATTTTTTAAATCTAGGAGAATCGGTCACTGACAAGGATTACCTAGGCAAGGCCCCAGTTCAAATCCAGCCGGTTGCCACTATTAACCCTAGGCTAGTGCCAACGGCCCGCAAACCAAAACCAAAACCTCCGGAGACACCCACAAGGGGTGTCCCACTCATGGGGGCGCCTATCCTTCTAGCCTTGTCATTACATTACAAGAAATAATTGCTGAAGTGGTTAGGGAATTCTGAGCTGCTTCGTTGTAGACATAATAAATGGTGCATTCATGGTAAATAACAAAGACTTGAAAACAAACTTGCATTGCTCCACAAACAGGTGTATAAACGGTGGCTGTGAATTGCGCATAAGATGGTCACACCAACCGCCAGCAATTTCATATTATTCTGGAAGAACCAATAGGGAATAGATGTCTTGAAGGTTGTAAGCCATTGCCATAAAATGAATGTGTAATGTGTATGATGAGGTTCATGAATCAGACAAGTGAATACCAACGGTGTCTTTCAGGTCAATTCACAAGTTTCACAAAGATCATTGAATAGCAGCCTTAGGTGCATCATAATAAATCTGGGGTATAAATTGACTGAAGAGTATCCATGGAAGAGTATTTCCCATCAATCCGATCTGTGGCCAACGACTGCTTTTGAATAATCCGTTAACAAGAAGAAAAACTAATATATATATTTCCTTCAAAGACAACTAGCCTATATATTGGCTCACAATCAACACAGTAAAATTATTAAATACCTAATAACAAAGCAGGTGTTTTAACACCCAAAATCAAATACAGAAGCATTTAAACATAAAATGCTATGCTATAGGCTGCATTGCATTCACAAACACAGACAAAATAAAAAACTTTACTGGTGATTTGTGACTTGAATTAAATTTATGCTATGGGTTGCATCGTATTCACACAGACAATAAAAAAACTTTACTGGTGATTTTGTGACTTGAATTAAATTATCTTACTTTGGTTTCATCAGGTTACTTGTGCACTTGATAATGTGTGGGCTGTCATGGTTTTAGCAAACACAGAAAAAATGGAAAACTTTACTGATGATTTTGAGACTTGAATTAAATTATCTTACTCCAGTTACATCAGGTTACTGGTGCACTTGATAATGTGTCCATTGTCAAAATTCACCCTACAGTGATGAAATTGTGGAACAAAATCAAACTCTTGTATTCATGCTTTCGATTGAAAAAAAGCATGACACATGCAATAACCCTAGTAAAAAGCTGCACCTCATCTAAAGGAAGGTCAAATATGAAACAGCCATGCAATTGGAATACCAAGCCTGGGAATATTGCCTTGCTGTAAAATGAATTCCAGCGAAGTTCTGAGATTGAGACATAACATCCAATTCATTATGGGAACTGTAATTTCTTTCAGATACCTTAACCTAAAAGTTCTGCTGAACTTTATGTACACTCGTCTCAGGCCCAGAGGCAGTCCCCACAACCATTGCAATTCAAAGTTTACATTGACTGGATAGTGTTGAAAATCTGTATTATGCTAAGGCAAATCAATGAATCAAACATCTTCTGAATGTCAGTAATTGTTACTCCAGTTCAGTTGACCTGGTTGTGATTGCTGGTAACCCCCTGTCTGGGAATTAGTACCACCAGCAGCTGCCCCTAATGGCTCTGATTGCTGAAGCAACTGAGGTGAATTTTGGGCCACCCCTGATTGTGCAGGGTGATATAACCCAGCATATGCTGCATGGCCAGACTGTGTAGGTGCAAATGCCACATTTTGCCCCTGTGCTGTCAAGCTATAGTATGAGTTTGATTGCATGCCAGAAAGGTTTTGAGGGGTCCGAAACCAAACTGCAGAGCCGTCAACCTGCCCACAAAGAAAAGTCAGTATAATAAAATATAGTGCATGCAATTTTGAATTAACTTCTCCCGTCAAAATACTTCCATATCAGACCTTAAAGGCTAAGAAAAGGATGAACCTGTTGACTGGGAATGTACAAATTGGTTTCCTTGTTTTCCTCAAAGCCAGATCGACTCCCTCCAGTGACAGCAGGACTTGCAGAAAAGCCAGATGGAGATGCTGTATAACTAGCATATCCGACAGGAAAACCTGTCTGAGAAGAGTTCCCGCCACCAGTCATTGGCTTAAATTGGGACAGTGAGTACTTCATGGCAGCAGCTGCTGAAGGGAACGAATTACCAGAAGGCAAAGGATAATTGGTACCAGTGGAAGGTTGGGGATATCCTATATTGCCCGCAAAATTATTTATCGCTGGAGGTGGTGAAATGTAAAATGGTGAAAAGTACTGATGAGGATAAGGGATGTACTGAGGGAAGTGAGAAATATGTACACCACCAGGTTGGGGAAACAAATGCATTTGCTGCTGAGGGAATGATACAGTAGTCTGTGCAACTCCCGCCATTTGTGTTCCTGGAGCTGTAGGACCTGCAGAGGATACTGCTGCAGAGCTTCCAGTCTGAAAAATAATAACACACCAGCATCAATACCAAGTATACGCAATCAAGTACACACTGTTTCTGAAAAATAGAGCATTAGGCCATGGGTTCAGTACAGGCACCTCCTGCGATGCCGATACACTTTGACCTGATAAAAATGTAGCATTCCCATTATATTTGCTCATGGCTGTTGCTCCAGCAAATGGATTAAAGCGAGCATCTCCATCTCCAGGTCTGAGAAATTGACTGTAACAGCTTGTTGAAGGATCATACGGTTGCTGCATCTACATAAAAAACTGTCAGGATCACAAATGTGATGTACAGAAAGGACAAGACAGAAAAAGCACTTTCACCTTGAGGTAGTAATGAAAAGCCCAGAATTCAGTCATCTATTATTTTACAGAAGCTGCATAAGAAAAGCAATGCAATGGGTAGTACAAAAAAGCCTAGTATTCAGTTACCTATTATTTTACAAAAGGTACATTAGAAAAGCAATGCAAAGGTGCAATAAATATAAAAATGTGCAGAATAAGTTGTCAAGACCTAAACCAGTCTGAGGCAAAATTGATTCAAGTTATCTGCTTTTAAACAGAGCAATGTTCAGTGGAAGAAAAAAATGCATTCTCTTCAGATATTTTTGTTCATTGATTCATTCTTTCATTTTTTAGGTTATTTAAGGGAAGGAAAAAGAAACTTATGCTATGTTCAGTGGGGTAAATGCTTAACTACAGTCCTACAACATACTAACCTAACCTAAATGACTTGCACTTGATGCTACTTAACCAAAGAGACTGGATACCACCAAAAGTTTCAAAGCTTACAGGCCCGTCAAGGAAGGAATGTGCAAGCCAGAAAAAAGTTATGATTACTAATAAAATGTATTGTTATTTCTATTATTTGATTATGAGCAGTTATATGTACATCTAGTTTCTTTTAAATAGACCTGTTTTCAACATTTATTGGAAGCTCTCCTTAAAAAAAATTACTCTTGACAATGTGCTTTTTTATATCAATGCCATTTCCATAATGCCAGAAACAAGGAACTGTAAGAAATACCACAAGGCCTGGTTGCCGAGAAGCATCAAGTGGGCTGGATAAGGCAGGTTCATAGGAATGGTATTGGCTACCCATAATCTGAGGCATTAACCCAACACTTGCATAGCTTGGAGCAGTTTCAACAGGTGAATATTGAGGGTCCAACTGTACAACTCGATCTTGCTTGGATGGATCGGATTGAGAAACCCCATTTGCTGCTATTGAATCTGTAATGTCAATACCAGAAGACAAGCTCTGATCTGCATTGGGAGATGTTTGTTCTTGGTGTTCACTTGGAGACTCTGGGCTTGGGTCTGAAGTCCTGCAATAATTCCCCATGATTAACATTTTGAGTTATTTCAATAAACAAGAACTATAATGCCTCATTTTGCCCCACTCAACACTGAAACAAAAAATTGTATTAACCTTGAAGAGGGTTCTTCATTTGAATCTTCTGTTTTCTGAGATGTCTCAGACAGTGGGGTGGAACTCTTGTCACTACCACCCTTGCCAAACTCTGTGCTTAAAGTAGATCCAAAGAATGCTCCAAAGCTTCCAAAACTGAGCCCTATAAAAGCAGCTTCAGGAACTTGTAGATGATTCGGAAGGATTAGATGCTGATCATTCCGAACATTTAGTTGTTCCAGTTTTTCCGGCAACTTGGTAGCTCCATCATCTACATTTACAGCATTGGGTGGCGATAGAGATGGCGTACTTATTTCAGCAACACTTGCACTACCTGTGTTGCTGTTAATTACTCCAGGGTTCTTAGATGCAGTAATCTGGTTAGGGGGCTTTCGCTTCCACTCCATGTTAGGTCCAATTGCTGTATAGGAAAACAAAAATTGTCAAAGAAAAAATATAATACCCAAATAATGCATTTGTAATGATTTTAAATTCCATTTCTAACCACTAAAGCAATTAATGTAGAGGAACCTTCAACCGTAATATTGGCAAGTATCATATCTAAGTTAACACTAACATGCAAAATTAATGTCTCCTCTAACAAATCATCACTAGTCACTATAGGGGACGCTACAGATGAGTGAAGCAGAATGTGCTGTAAATTTTTCTTGCAACAAGAATCGTCGAATTGGAATTATGAAAAAGGTTTGACAGTTAGGGTTCTGATACAGATTTTTGAGCTTCCTCAGGAATTTTGCAAATGCTTCAACTTGAGGGATGAAAATTTTGAAGGATCTATTGAGAAAGAGTGATTGTGTGTGGGGAGGAGACGCACAGGATGGCACACAGGATGACACGCCTTAATGCTAGTTTTGTCAAGAGTGGGATAAGGCCCTGGAACTGGTTAGTGAAACCACTTTGTTAGATAACTCTGATTTGCAGATGGACAGGCCGGTTCCCTTCAGGCAGTTCACAGTGGACTTAGGAAGCATTGGTTAAGGGAGTGGAGTTATTGAAACTTCTCTGACTTGAAGAGGATTCTTTATGCAAGTTCACTTCTCTAAAGAAGATAGGTGAAGAAGTATTTCATAATGATCTTGACACCATGGCTGGGGCTGGTCTGCTCTTGAAATTCAGAAACAAGTATATAACCCTCAATAGGAGCGGGCAGATCATCACATCCTGGTCTGGGTTAAGTTACCATTTTTACGTTCCAAATTCTGGAACTCAGTGATTCTGTAGATGATTAGCAACAAGCTTAGCAACTTTTAAGAAAATGAAACAGACAAGGGAAAGGAGGTTGATGGCCAGTTTTGCAAAACTGTGTATAGGCAGGCACCAACAAGGGGCATCCAAACTTTTCACTAAACTGAACTTCCGGCGAAAGATAAGGGCAAAAAAGGCTTTGGAATATGAAAAGAATCCTTTCAAATATAAATTGTTAGAGATATGTATATTTCCAAAACTGGGAAAAAAGCCACAACAGAAGGCAGAAGAATTCCAACAATGAGAAATCAAAGGAAGGTTTTAAGGACTCAATGGGTTGAACATGGGGATACTTTCAACAGAATCCTAGACCCAAGCACAGAGGTGAAAGAAGCAGAAGGAGATGACTTTTGGGAACAGAGAGAGGAAGAAGACCCTCGCAGGGAAGGCAACACAGAAGATGAGCTTAGAAAGTTGCCCAAAGACTGGTGGATTGTTGAATGTACAATACTCTTACTTAGACTTAGACACCTAAATATTAATGGTAACAGAGATGCAAAGCTAAGTTAGAAAAGGAATAAATCAGCATTAAAGTTAAACTAAACCAGAACAATGCATACCCCAAATTATTCCAATCACACCAATAAGCTGAAATAAGCAAATGTACCAGAAACAATCACAATAATAGAAATACACAGATAATTGGTAGCTTAAAAGCTGATACAGATTATGACTCCGTTTTAAAAGTACAATGAACTCTAGCTCTCACCCATTGCCTAACACAAAAACCAATCAGGTGTACAGAGAATATTACAATAAAAATCAATCAATTTTGATCTTCCTGAAGGACACTGCTTGGGTCCACAAATCAGCCTAAGCAAGTGCTTTACATAGTACAATATAATATACAAAAAGGTGTCGCTGGCCAGTTGACCAAAAATAGATCAATACTGCATAGAAAAGAACATTGAAAGGGCTTCTGCCCAAAAGTGTGTGGTCGCATACAATCTCAGTTCAACATAGCAAAAAGGTGATCCCAAAAGTGTGTGGTCGCATACAATCTCAGTTCAACATAGCAAAAAGGTGATCCAAAGGTAGATCAAAAGCATTTATGTTTATAAAAGGGCTCGTGTAGGATAAAGAGATGTATGAAGGAATGAAGCAGGGATGTGCCCCAGCAGAAAGCCAAGGAGAAAATAGCATTTGTGCACAAGGAAGAATAGCAAAGGTCGTCAACTAGGAAACATGGTAGGAGAAAATACTTAATCAGTGCTCCACATTGAAAGCTCTCATATTAAAACAGAATGAAGATCCCCCTTGAGAGAGGTTCGGACCCATGTCTATGTGCAAGATGGTCTAAAAAGCAGTTATAAAGGTAATCTCAAATAGGGTAAGAAGCACACTAGGGAGGGTCATCATAGAAGTGTAGTTTGAATTTATATCCAACAAGGATATAGGAGATGGAATAACCATTATGCAGGAGGCAGTGCACTCTGTGAATGCAAACAAAAAAGGAGCCTTTAAAAATGAAAAATGCTTGTAATAGGGTCAATAGGGATTTCTTGTTGACAATGACAAGGATATTTGATTTTCTAGACTCGGTGATTAATGTCTAGTTGTGAATGCATGCTTGTATTAGAAGCCCAGGTTTGCAGTGAGGCTACTACAGCTTTCTCTTCTTCTAAGGGCTTGAGGCAGGTACAACCACAATCCCCCAAACCTATATATCATAATGGTACGGACTCTGAAGAAAGCTCTCGATACCCCCAAAAAGAAGAGGTGATGATTGAAAGGAGTCATCATCATAAAAGGTGGTTAACAATATGACCACTTGCCATTTGTGGATGACAAGTATGCATTGAGATAGCACTACGGGAAGAAATGAAAAGGTTCTGGCAAACACTGAGGCGTAAAGGACCAAATTAGCCCAATCAAGTCACATCCCTCCCTCAATAATGTTCCAATGGCTCTTCAAAGACCAATAACTCATATTCTCAACAGTCAAATTGGGGAGGATGAAGCCTCCTCTAAGTACTCAATAGTCTTGTCTCAGTGAGGTGATCCAAGAGAGGAGTAAACATGCATGGGTTAGCTGGAATAGAGTCTGGAGGAATAAGAACAAGAGCCTATGGATCAAGAGTGACAATACTGCAAAGGGTTTGGCAACCAACATAAGTTAGAGATCATATACACTTCTATTATAGGACTAGAGGAGGGTCCTCTTGAGCAAGTATTACAGAAAGTTAGATCAACTGAATTTCTTACAAAGAGGATCCAAAGCTAGAATGGAGATCAATGTGGAAATTAGTATGTAGTCAGATTGACCTAGTCAAATAAGTGGTAGGAAAGGGTACAGAAATATTGGACTCATCCTCGGGCAAGGAGGAAGCCTTGCACGTATTGAAGGTATAGAGTTAATGCATGTGTTTATCAAACAGGGGGTTTGCATGCTTGACCAATATCCAAACAAAGAATTTGTGGCAAGGACCAAAGTTGGTAAGTGGCAAAGATGAGGGAATTTAGGAATCAGAACATGAGGGAGAGATATGGCATCACTTCATAGGAATGAGTGACGAGAGTCCAGTTTGGAAAAGAGATGCTTATTATGGAGAGTATCACATAAATGAGTAGCTAGACTCCTCCAAAGATGGATAGTTGAGGCAAATTCTAAGCACGAGTTGAGGATAAGCCCATTGATACAAGAAACTTCCTATAGGAGTTTGTTTTGTGTGGATTTTGCTGGAAAAAAGGTTACTGACAAATAGTATACAGGAGCTAAAACAGACCATCGAAGTTTACACTTGGCAAGAGGAATAGAAAACAATGGCACACCTTTTTATTTATTGCAATTTTCTAAGGGTAGGTTGGCATCTGGAAGCTATTAAGAAAGAAATAAAGAATTATATTAACTCACAAATAACCAGTGTAGATCCATGTTAAACCCGGATCTATCAAACACCGAGAGGGATCCAATTTCTTAATGTGTAATTTTTTTATTATTTCATTTTATTTTATTTTATTTTATATTTTTTTGTTATTGTTGTTTTTAACTAAGCCGCATTTATTTATTATTTCTTTTTTTTGTTATTATTGTTGTTTTTTTAAATTAAGCTGACTTTATTTTTATTAATTAAGTGGACTTTATTTTTTTTAATTAATTAAGCAGATCACATAACACATCATCTAACACCTCATCACTAACGCCTTAACATCTACCCCATACTGGGCTGTAGAGCACCTCACTACTCTCGGTGCAACCAGAATAGGTCAATGGGACTAAAGCATGTAAATACTAAACAACTTACAAGTTACAACAATATTACTAGTGCTAGAAGCAACTCCTCCTGAACACTGAAGCAAAATTAATATGAAATAGGTTAACAATAATGTAGACTATGCACTAAAATATAAAGAAGTACACAGCCAAGTACAAAAAATAGTTAGTAATGTAAGATACCTAAGGGAAGAGTAGACCCTTGCCTAGTCGTCCTCTGCATCAGAACTTCAGAAGTAACATCAGTATCAATGACACTAAAATGGTCCCAGAGGATGTCCCGAACAATGTCATTTAAATTATGGCTCAAACTGATAGAAACTTGCAAAGGAATCCTCGAAGCCATCGAAGTACCAGACATAAAGGTGGAAGAGAAAGTCATCCTAGCATCCAAGGCTGAAGAACCCTTGATTGAGGTGAAAAAGTTGGTAATGTGACCAGGGCCTTGAGCTTTAGACAGAGTGTGGGTACAAGCAATTCTCAATCT
This sequence comes from Picea engelmannii, assembly GCA_009831015.1. Classification (NCBI taxonomy): domain Eukaryota; kingdom Viridiplantae; phylum Streptophyta; class Pinopsida; order Pinales; family Pinaceae; genus Picea; species Picea engelmannii. The sequence goes on from ML789447.1 coordinate 593,623, forward strand.
ATTTCATCTATCGGGTGTCAAAACAGTGTACATATCAGCAACACAACCGTGGAGCATTTCACACTCCCAAAATGAAAATAAGACAGAAGCAGATTCATGAATCTAGCAGCCTCAGTCAAGCACCTGAAGATAATCGTCTCATTAAGCAAATGGGCCAACATCAAGATATAGCAGACAAATTATGCATCCGAAAACGAAACGCCAATCAATAGTATGAACCTAAGTATGAACACAAAGGACAAAGGACACAGAAATACGAGTGTCCGACACATGACACGATGACCCTGGAAACAGAACGCAGAGGACACGGTTATATATATATATATATATATATATATGAAAAAGATTTGAAAATTACACATACAAAAACAAAATATAGACATAAAGATTCATATTTTGTTAGAAACTAGAAGATTTACATGATACAAAACATGTAACGCAATACATTGTAACATCAATGATGATCAAATGACAAACACTGAACACACAAGAAACTAGAACCATGAGCTACAGCATTCTCAATCTCATTAAGTCATCAAAATCAAAATGTATTACAATGTAGATAGATATTGAGTTAGAGTCATTGATACTATAGGTGGGAAACCAATGGAAATACAAAATAGCCATAGGGTAGATACTGTTAAATTTGGCAACATCGGCAGTCATTCTCCAATGAGAGGCCATATGGGCCACCCTGAGGCTAGCCAGGGAGATTTGGAGAATCAACCAGTCTTGTGAGGTATTGACAAAAGTCAAGGGGAACATACAACCTCTTTGAGTCAAACCAAAAGTCAGAACGAACAAGATGCTATATGATCTTGTGAGTCAAGATGTAAGTCTAATGCAAAAGTCAAGGGGAACATACAACCTCTGTGAGCATAGACAGTCTAGTGCAAAAATCAGGGGGAACGTACAACCTCTGTGAGCATAGACAGTCTAGGGCAAAAGTCGGGGGGAACATACAACCTATATGAGCATGGACAAACTAGTGCAAAAGTCAGGGGAAACGTACAACCTCTGTAAGCCTAGTCAATCCTTGTGAGCCATGAGCAAAAGTCAAGACATCTAGCAAAAGTTTGGTTGAACATAAAATTCCTATGAGCTAGAAACAAACAACCTTCCTTATATTGTAAATGTATTGATCTAGTGCATTGGCAAGTGTAACACCATATACCATGAAGAAATTCGAATTGTCATGTATAAGAGTCAAGTTGAATGAGTTGTTAAACTCAAGTTGTAAAAGGTCAAGTTGTAAAAGTCGAGTTGCATAAAGTTGCATAGTTTCATATTGCATGCATGCATGACATGTGCATGCTGAGTTAGTTCGCATGCATTTCCAAGTCAAGGGCAAGTTGCAATTGAAGTCTCAAGTCTAGTTCTAAATTCGAACTAAGTGAAGTCTCTTGTCCAAGATCTATTTCAAGCTGAAGTCGAAACATGCAAACAAGTTTCTACTTTCGAGCACTATCCTTCTCCTCTCCACGCCTTTATAAGCAAAGGTCCACCCTCATTCTAATCATTGTGTTATGCAATGTAAGGGAGAAAGAGTAGAAGGCTGTGAGTGCTGATATATCAGAATAAGAAGGCAGCGTATATATCAGAGTAAGAAGGCTGCATATCTATCTGTTAGAGGGCAGCAAAGTACACCTACAGTGCTGGTGTATATCAGACCAGAAAAGGATAGCAAGCCCCTGTATCAGTGTTGGTGCTAGACAGCAGAAAAGGACAACAAGCAGCTTGTAACAGTACTGGTATATTTCAGCAGAGAAAGGACAGCAAGGTTTTGTTGTACCTACAGGCCATACAGTCAGGTCAAAGTCATATTGGCAAGCTCCTTTAAGAGCAGAAGTTCATGTTGGAATGTTTGTAAGTAATCATACATTATCTTTGCAATAAAAGGAGATTGTTTGTTGGGGGTTTTCTCCCTATATAGGGTTTCCCCAGGGTATATGTGTTGTTCATGTTAATGCTTGTGGATCTGCATACTTTTGTATTGTTGAAATATATTAAGCGGAATCAAAGTGTTGAAGAATTTAAAGAAATAATTCGCATATTATATCAAGCTCGATAATTTAACATGGTATTAGAGCTTAGGGTGTGAAACAACTTGTTGAAGTGCGGCAGCAGGTACACACAAAGATCCAAGCAAGCTTGATCAAGTTTCTAGTGTGAGGTCCATGGCATCCTCCATTTCAGTCAGGGCTGAGGATAGGTTCGAAAGAGCTCAAGATAATGAATATCTTGCAGGAGCATAATCTAGAACAGTATGTAACCACAATGATGGAGAAACCCACCTCTAATGCAGGGAGAGCGGCTTTCAGGAAGAATCAAGATAAGGCCAAGCGAATTATCTTTGACTAAGTCAAACACAGTGTAATGTCAACGATGACTTCGTTAATGACCGCCAAGGACTATATGGATACCTTGGTAAATCTGTATGAGAAACAGGCACCAAGTCAGAGGAGGACACGTAAGCACAAGCTTAAGTATTTGAAGATGGAGAAAGGTGAATCAGTAGCATCCTTTTGTTCCAGGATAGCCCAGATCAGAGATTAGTTTTTGGTCACAGGTGTCACAATGGATGATGATGACTTAGTGCAGGCCATATTTTATGGTCTTCCTTCTTCATGGGAAACCTTCTTATCTAGTGTGAGTGGGAGAGAGATTCATCCCATGTTTGAGAGGTTATGGCATGATTGCCCCCAAGAGGAGAGTCGCACTACTACCAGGAGCGAGCCAACCAAAAAAGAGCATTCGGCATTAGCATCAAGATTCAAGAGAAAGAAGAAAGTCACTTTCCAAAAAGGCTCTCACTTTCCAAAAAGGCTCTCAGAAGAAGTCAAACACCAAAGGTATGTTCAAAGGCAAGAGTATTGATACATCTAAAGATTAAATGCTTTAGTTGCAATAAGTTGGGTCATTTTGCTAGAGACTGTTGGTATAGGAAGAAAAATCCAAGGAAAGGGAAACATCATGCCTCAACTGTTGAGGATGATGAATCCAAAAGAAACCAGAAAAGTCCTTCTAATGAGAGAGAAAATAGAAAAAAATATTACCTGGTTTCTACTTTATCCAATACAGTTATCACGGGGGCGAAAACTTGGTTAGTAGACAGTGGTGCATCAAAGCACATGACAGGGTACAAAGAGATCCTTTCGGATTTCAAGACAAAATCTTTTGCAAAGCAAGGTGAGCTTGGGGATGACAAATGTTACAAGATAGAGGGAGTAGGATCTATCTCCTTCAGATTGGAATTTGGGGCTATGCTTCATGTTGATGAAGTAATATATGTTCCAGGGCTCAAGAAGAATCTACTATCAGTTGAAACCCTTGAGGACAAGGGATATTCAGTGATCTTCAAGGACAAGAAGGCACTTTTGTGGGCTAAATGTAGCCACTTGAGTACAACAGAACCTATTGGGACTCGCAGAGGAGGACTGTACGTTGTGACAAGACAATCAGTTCAGGCATTAGTTCATGATGCGTCTAGCTCCAGTGAGTTGTGGCACAGAAGACTTGGACATCTTCATTTCAAAGCACTTCCAGATCTACAGAATATGGTATGTGGCATGCCCTTTATTTCTCTTAGTAAAAATGGAATTTGTAAAGGATGCATGATAGGTAAAAATATAAAGAAAGCATTTCCTAGCAGTGACAGCAGAGCTCGGCGCATCTTAGATCTGGTTCATTCTGATGTATGTGCTGCCATGTCATCTCCTTCACTCAGTGGTTGTTTCTATTATGTCATTTTTATTGATGATTACTCAAGAAAATGTTGGATCTATTTCCTTAAAGCGAAAAGTAACACATTTGATAAGTTCAAAGAGTATAAAGCCTTTATTGAAAAGCAGACAGGGAAACACATCAAAACCCTTAGAACAGACAATGGAGGAGAGTTTGAATCTCTCCAGTTTGAGGATTTTTGCAAGGAAGCAGCAATCAAGAGACGGTTGACTGTGCCATATAACCCTCAGCAAAATGGTGTTGCTGAGAGGAAAAACATGACAATTTGTGAGGCAGCAAAAGCCATGATGTTTGACCAAGATCTGCCAAATTCTTTATGGGCAGAAGCTACCTCCATTGCTATGTATATTCAGAACAGGTGTCCACATGCTATCTTGAAGGACAAGACTCTTGAAGAGGTCTTCTCAGGGATCAAACCTGAAGTAGGGCATCTAAGTATATTTGGATGTCTTGTATATATCCATGTCCCTAAGGAGAAGAGAACAAAGATGGAACCCTCGAGCAAGAAAGGGGTTTTTGTGGGGTACAGCGAGAACTCCAAGGCTTACATGATTTATGTACCAAGTCAAAGGCAGATAGAGGTAAGCAGGGATGTAACTTTCCATGACAAAGCCACATTCAAGAAATCCAAAGAGCTACAGCAGGAACCAGAAGCAATTCAGCCAGCTTCACCCTCTTCTGAAAGTGAAGAGGCAGATGATTAAAGGGAGGAACCTCGTGAAGGACCAAATGATGAGCCCCTAGAACCTGCTTAAGAGGGGGAAAGAACTCTTGAAGAACCTCCAGCCAAAAGGAAGCCATGATGGCTTAAAGAAACAATGCAGGAAGCAAAAAAGATAGTTGCTCCCAAAGGAAATTTTAGGGAAAGTAAGAGGCCTCACAGGTTTGGAGGCTATCTTGCACTGATGACCAGCATCAGTGATGTCGAAACTTCTTCATTTGAAGAAGCAAATAAATTACAAGTGTGGAAGGATGTCATGCTTGAGGAATACAAGTCGATTCTAAAGAACAATGTCTGGGACATTATGCCAAGGCCAGAGGACAAATCAGTGGTCTCTTCCAAATGGATCTATAAGATCAAACATGCAGTCGATGGGAGTGTTGAAAAGTTCAAAGCAAGATTTGTAGCCAGAGGCTTCACTCAGAAAGAAGGAATTGACTACAACGAGACTTTTAGCCCTGTATCTAGGTATACCTCCATTCGAGTTATCACTGCATTAGCTTCAGTTCTTAGTTGGAAGTTACATCAGATGGATGTAAAAACAACATTCTTGAATGGAAAGATTGAACAGGAGGTCTTTGTGGAACAACCAGATGGTTTTGTACTACATAACAAAAACACTCATGTATGCAAGCTAACGAAGGCCTTGTATGGTCTTAAGCAAGCTCCCAGAGTTTGATATGACAAGATTGATGGCTTTCTTAAAAGCCTGGGTTTTCATAAAAGTGATGTTGATGCGAATCTATACTTCAAGGTAAGAGGGAACCAGCCTGTTATATTAATCTTGTATGTTGATGATCTCTTTCTAACAGGAGATGAAAGGCTAATAACCTAGTGTAAGAGGGAGCTAATCTCATAATTCAAGATGAAAAACTTAGGCTTGATGCATTACTACCTAGGGTTGGAAGTGTGGCAAAGACAAGGTGAGATATTTCTGGCACAAGGAAAATACACAATGGATGTGTTAAAGAGGTTTGGTATGATGGATTGTAAATCCATGTCTACTCCGATGATTACCAACTTGAGGAAGCTGCATGATTCTAATACAAGCTCAGATTTGGTGGATCCCACCATGTATACACAACAAATTAGATCATTGATATATATGATCCACACTAGGCCAAATATATACTATGCAGTGATTGCAATGAGTCAGTGAATGGCAGAACCGAGACAGAGACAATGGGTGGTAGAAAAGCACATCTTGAGATATCTCAGAGGGACCATTACCTATGGTATGAGATATACATCTAGTGGAGGTTTATTTCTGCATGGGTATGCAGATGCTTACTGGGCAGGAAGCCCAATGGACCAAAAGAGTACTTCTAAATACTGCTACAGTTGAGGATCCGCTATGATCTCTTGGTGAAGCAGGAAACAGGGATCCATTGCACAAAGTACAACAGAGGTTGAGTACATTGCAGCAAGTGATGCTAGCAAGAAAGTAGTATGGCTCAGAAAATTGGTTTCTAGGTTGTTTGGTGTCAAGCTCGAGACGACGGTGGTTCACTGTGATAATCAAAGTGACATAAAATTGACAGAGAACTCGGTATTTTACCACAGGTCAAAACATATTGACATGAAGTACCACTACATTCGAGACTTGGTCCAGAGAAAAATTGTAAAGCTACAGTACATAGCCACGAGCGAGCAAGTAGTTGATATCCTGACCAAGCCATTTCCAATGAGACAATTTGTTCAGCTGAGAGGCAACCTTGGTGTGGCTGAGAATGACTCCCTCGTTGAGAGGGAATGTTAAATTTCGCAGCATCAACAGCCATTCTCCAATGAGAGGCCATATGGGCCACCCTGAGGCTAGCCAGGGAGATTTGGAGAATCAACCAGTCTTGTAAGGTATTGACAAAAGTCGAGGGGAATGTACAACCTTTGTGAGTCGAACAAAAAGTCATGACGAACAAGATGTTATATGATCTTGTGAGTCAAGATGTAAGTCTAATGCAAAAGGCAAGGGGAACGTACAACCTCTGTGAGCATAGACAGTCTAGTGCAAAATTCAAGGGGAACGTACAACCTCTGTGAGCATAGACAGACTAGTGCAAAAGTCTAGGGGAACGTACAACCTCTGTGAGCCTAGTCAAGTCGTGTGAGCCATGAGCAAAAGTAAAGGCATCTAGCAAAAGTTAGGTTGAACGTAAAATTCCTATGAGCTAGAAACAAACAATCTTCCTTACATTGCAAATGATGCAAATGTATTGATCTAGTGCGTTGGCACGTGTAACACCATCCACCATTAAGAAATTCGAATTGCCATGTATAAGAGTCAAGTTGAATGAGTTGTTAAACTCAAGTTGTAAAAGGTCAAGTTGTAAAAGTCGAGTTGCATAAAGTTGCATAAAGTTGCATATTGCATGACATGTGCATGGTGCTAGACAGCAGAAAGCTCCTCTATTAGTGCTGGTGCTAGACAGCAGAAAAGGACAGCAAGCAGCTTGTAACAGTGCTGGAATATTTCAGCAGAGAAAGGATAGCAAGGTGTTGCTATACCTACAGGTCATACAGTGAGGTCAATGTCATATTGGCAAGTTCATTTAAGAGTCGAATTTCATGGTGGAATGTCTGTAAGTAATCATACATTATCTTTGCAATAAAAGGAGATTGTTTGTTGGGGGTTTTCTCCATGTATAGGGTTTTCCCAGGGTGTATGTGTTGTTCATGTTTATGCTTGTGGATCTACATAGTTCTGTATTGTTGAAATATATTAAGATAGAATCAAAGTGTAAAAGAATTTAAAGAAATAATCCGCATATTATATCAAGCTCGATAATTTAACAAATACTAGAACCGTAGATGGAAGAATCTCATAGCTCATGAGTCGTGACTGTCAGTAGTCCTCCATGTTGTAATCATCAAGATCAGCATCACTACCACTGCCCTCTCCTCCAACCTCCTCCTCCTCCTCCTCTATATCCAATGCAATATGTGCATATGTTGATGTGGAGGATGACCCCGCAAGAGGATCACCATCATCGAAAGTGACCGGCTCTAGCACTGGTTCATTAAGATCCAAGTTGGCTAATGCCAACTCCACACTTTTGTCCAAACCCATATCATCGGAAAACACATCCCACATATTTGTCTTTCCCTTCAACCACTCTTCTCTCTACCTGTAAATAAGACAGTTTGGTGTGCACATACACCATTGAGTCACCGAACACGATGACAAAGAGAAGAGTTCAACACAAGAGTTTATACTTGAGTGAAGGGTACATTTTTACTAGGGTCGTGATAGAAGAGTTCAACAATCAATGCCACCAACATCGAGGTACATAAAGGGCTTGGTGCTCTTGATTAAATGCCATATCCATACCCTCGTACATGATAGAATCCAGTGGAAACATTGCAACCCTGCCAATCTTGAAATCCTGAAAACCGTTAAGTCTGTTGAATTTTGTATGGGACCTAAAATTCTACTTTCTCCATATGAAGTCCAATGAGATTGGAACCACTCTCAAATAGAAAAATAACCTTAGTTGCACACCAAAACACCTCACAGCTGCAACTTGCATGAGTAAACATGAGCTCGGGTCCTTTTCTGTGCAGGACATGTGTCATGCTTTCAGGACACACTGAGGGCGCATGTCAGACACGTCCAAAACTCATGTGTGTCACATATCTTACATGTCGGACACAACACGCTGAGGATGCATGTCAAACAGGTGTTTGTCACATGTCCCATGAATAAGACACGTGATAAGCACGTGTCTAACATGTATCCTCAATGTGTCGTGTACAACACAGGCTACACAACACACATGAGTTTTGGATGTGTCTTGTGACTTAGGTATGAACTAATCTCTTATAAATACCCACTTTGATCACAATAATCACAACGTTGATCTTCAAAAGGGGGAGATATGGAGTTTCTAGATAAATAAAAGAGAGGGGAAGCAAATAATCCATATACTCGAATACTAGAAGGGCGGGAAGGCCTTGAGAAACTAGCCAAGTCTCTGCGTAGATGGAAGAGGAGACCCTCTCATAGAAAAATGCCAATAAAGGGTTACTCTATCACATCCTGAGGCATAATCACCCAATGGCCAAAGCTTGTGTAGATAAGAAGTAAGCCAAAGGCACACTCCAAGGGAAGTGGTTAGGTCTCAAATTTTAGTTTAACAATATACTAGGGATAGTTCACTTACAATGGATAATGCGAGGAAGCATAGTAATCTGAACTCTCCAATGGGTCCACTCAACATGTCAAAGACTAGGTTGCCAAACCTCCAAGTTAAACATAATTGTGGGTTTACTACATATCAAAAAGACTCATCTTGAATAAGGTAGCCTAAAAGTGGAGCTAGAAATGATGTCTTTCAAGCATCACCAAAGAGGTGTATACCTCTCACAATCACAACTGTGAAGCTAGTCTCAAACTAAAAGAGGGTCTTGTAAACTGCACTCCTAGAGAAGTGTATGAGGGTTGATCTTCCTTGGTTATTTTCTATAAGAGAATTCTTCAATTCTCTTATAGAGAATAACGATAATGGATAATGCGAGGAAGCATAGTAATCTGAACTCTCCAATGGGTCCACTGAACATGTCAAAGACTAGGTTGCCAAACCTCCAAGTTAAACATAATTGTGGGTTTACTACATATCAAAAAGACTCATCTTGTATAAAGTAGCCTAAAAGTGGAGCTTGAAATGATGTCTTTCAAGCATCACCAAAGAGGTGTATACCTTTCACAATCACAACTGTGAAGCTAGTCTCAAACTAAAAGAGGGTCTTGTAAACTGCACTCCTAGAGAAGTGTATGAGGTGTTGATCTTCCTTGGTTATTCTCTATAAGAGAATTCTTCAATTCTTTAAATAGTGTCTATTGTAGTAGTGATGATCATTATCTTAGCTTCACTAAGGTTCACTGCCAGTGTTATAATATCACAAAAGCAAGCTCGAGATTCCAACTATCTTTGCAATCCTTATGGGGAGAGGCCAAATGGGCCAGGACATCCTTAAAAGGAGCAATGAGATCAAAACATGATGAAGAGTAAAAGTAAAGCCACCATAAGCTTGTGTGATCTCATTGAGAAATTGTTCCAACTCATCAATATTGACACCAAACATTAATAGGAGAGTTAGCATACACATTCCACATCAATAGTGGTCTTAATAGTTTGAGAACCTCGGATGGCCTAAAGATGACCCACTTTTGTCTCATGGTCTCATATATAGCAACTATAAGAATTTACAAAGCTCCAATAGTGTGTAGCATCTCAAATAAGAAGTGTCTCAAAAGCCTTCCTAAATAAACAACCCAACAATAAACCTTGAAAGACCTCTGCCCAATCGTTGTTGATGTATTTAGCATTGGACAAGTACTTCAACATAGGCTCGGTGTCTAGCATGTGGAAGTTATCCGTATGACCTTTCAAAACCTTAGAAAGTTCACTTTAAGGGTTAATAATTAAAGTGAATGACCTTTTTAATTAATGTGAGTTTAATTAAGTTAAATGCCTAAGTTTTTGGCATAAGTAACTTAAGTGAGTTGATTAAATCCTAGCCATTAGATCTAAAGTGAAGGTGAGATCTAACCTCATCCCTTGATCACTTTAGCAGATCTAGGGTTTTGGATTTAGGGTTAACTCAACATAATAAAAGGTAACCTAAGTGAGAGGATGAGACACACAAAAAGTACATTGGAGCAAAGGAAGACTCTTTGCTCATGTGCTTGTGTCACACACAGTGTAGAGATCTCATTGATTGGGTGAAGAGCATTTCATCCAAGTGTGAGTGGGCAAGGTCAGAGGAAGGAGCGAAGGGGCAACAAGGGAGATAGCAACCAGGTAGGCTAGGTTATTTGTTGCATTGTATTTTCCTTAGTTGGGTCATTATCCCAGGATGGGAGCCCAAGGACTTAATTAATAAAATTAACTTGGATCTAGTTTTCCCTTCGAGGTTTTTCCATGGTTATTTACCCAGATATCTTGTGCAATGTGTATGGTTTCAATTTTATGCTTCCACTGATTAATTTGGTTAAAACCTAGTTGTGCATTTAGTTAGTGAAGTGGTTTTTTTTTATCTAAGTGTCGGGTGCTAGGTTAGAGAAAATTAACATGGTATCAGAGCTGCAGTTCTGAGAAAGCCAGATTTGCACTGAGAACATTATTTTGTTGCGGGAATTTTTTATTTTTCAGCACGAAATTTTTATTACATGTTTAAGCTGCAAGGTTAGTTGTGAGGTACTTAAAAAAAAAGTATCAGAGTTGTCATGCGCCATACGGACTGCTAAAGTGACAGCTATGTGGTTTGCTGAGTATTGATCTGTGAATCGAGCATGAGGTTGAACAACAACCAGCACAGCAAGTGGATCGAGCGATTGAGTTGGACGATGACGATCACGTGGGAAGTTGGGAGAGTTGACCGTGGACAACCACATACGTTGTGGCAGTAGACAACACGTGGGGAAGTGGTGTGTTCAGAAGAGGAGCGGCAGATCTACAAAGGAGATGGGTGCAGGTGAGTTCGTTGATTGAGAAAGGGTCGACAGCCAGCAACCAGTCGACCAAGCCATCCAACGACAGAGACAGCCAGCTGCAAGGCTGCCAGGTCAGCCTGCCACGCAAGACAGTAGGTCAACAGAGTTGTAGGGCAGCTCAGCAAGATACCGAGCATCCCAAAGAAGTCGTCGGGCAGCAGGAAAAACTATCAAGCAACGAACAAAGGTTTGAGCAACTCCGAGCAGCAGGGCAAAAATCCAGGTAGCCTCGGACAACGAGTAGATCCGATCAACCTCGGGCAGGTCTGGGCAGCGAGCAGCAGGCAGCAGGGATCCGAGCAACGAATTTATTTTTTTATTGAGTTGCTATGCAAGCAATGGCAAGCAACAAAGTGGCAAAGAACACGAAGCGAGTAGCTTTAAAGGTTGAGCAACTCAAGGGGAGTCAGCCTTCAGGTTCAAGTGGGAAGGAGCAGCCTTCCAAGTCTATCAAGGAGTCATGATACGAGATGACCATGTAGTATTTTCAGGAGCAAGAGGCTTCTAGGAGCATGATCAAAGGGAAGTCTTCAAATAAGGGTTCGAGCGAGATGGCAGGGATAGCTTTCATTTCAAAGGGAGCGACCAATCAGGAGAATTGGAGCGCAACCATGGTAGCAAATCTGACAACGAAGACAAAGCCACCTCCAAGAGGTAGAAGTACCTTCCTCGATAAGAGTGTTGATATATTTAGCATCTGACAGGTACTTCCACAACTCAGTGTCTAGCATGTGGAAGTCGTCTGTATGACCTCTCAAAACCTTAGGAAGTTCACTTTATGAGTTAATAATTGAAGTGAATGACCTTTTTAATTAATGTGACTAAGTTAAATGCCTAAGTTTTTGGCATTAGTAACTTAAGTGAGTTGATTAAATCCTAGCCATTAGATCTGAAGTGACGGTGAGATCTAATTTCAACCCTAAATCACTTTAGGAGATCTAGGGTTTTGGATTTAGGTTAACTCAACATAATAAAAGGCAGCGTAAGTGAGAGGATGAGTCACACAGAAAATACAATGGAGCAAAGTAGGACTCTTTGCTCATGTGCTTGTGTCACACACAGAGTGAGGAGATCTCATTGATTGGGTGAAGAGCATTTCATCCAAGTGTGAGTGGGTAGGGTCATAGGAAGGAGCAAAGGGGCAGCAAGGAAGATAGCAGCCAAGTAGGAGGCTAGGCTATTTGCTACATTGTATTTTCCTCGGATTGGCAATTATCCCAGGATGGGAGCCCAAGGATTTCATTAATTAAATCAACTCAGATTTGGTTTTCCCTTGGGGGTTTTTCCAAGGGTGTTTACCGAGATATCTAGTGCAATGTGTATGATTTCAGTTTTATGCTTCCGCTAATTAATTTGGTTAAAACCTAGTTGTACATTTAGTTAATAAAGTGATATTATTTGGATCTAAGTATCAAGTGCTAGGTTAGAGAAAATTAACAATCACCTCGACTATAAACCTATCTTGACCATAGTATTTATCCCTCCCCTTCAACTAATCTGAAAGGTGCATGTCAATAGATGTAGCATAAAGTTTAGCAAAAGTATGCCCAATCATGATGGTCAAGAAGATACCTCAATTAGAGAAATCCCCTCACTTGTGAATAGGATGATTATGAAGTTGAGACTAAGGAGGAAACCAGAGCAAACTGTGTCGTTGAAGAGATTTGAAACGTAAACAAGATCCACAATGCTTAAGAAACTCGGAATGAAGCCCTAAACAATTAACCGCTTTACTAACTCCTCAATTTAAAAGTAGCTTTCTCGATGGTGGTTGAAGTCAAAAAAGGATAACAGGAAGGTGGTAATGAAACATGTAGAAAAGATAAAACAAAACAAAACATGAAACTCATAAAATAAAATTAAATAAATAGTACATCAAAGAAAGAAGAACGAAGAGTGCAAGACTTGTTAGATGTCAGTAAGACAAGATGAGGGTGGAGGTGAAGAGTGAGGATGAAGAAGTATTTGTCACGACATAAATGACTGAGATGGACCCAATGCATTGTCTGACCAACGTAGATCATCCTAACTCCAGATCTATTAAACATTGAGAGGGATCAAAAATAAATAGAATGCAAATATCTCAATGCTTAAAAGATCTTGAGTTAAGATGGATCTACATTAGGAGGCGCATGAAAACCACCAGCAAATCTTCTCCTAATAATTGAGGCCAAAGAATAAAAACTCAATAACATGGTGCTTGTGCCAACCACCAAATGATTTGTAGGTCGCTTAATGTCACCAAGCACTAAAACCTCACTGAAAAAAGGAGATAATCGACTTGACAAGGCAGGTCTAGGAGAAACTTGCAAGGCTTGTTGTATGAGAGTCAAAGCCTCATGCATGTAAAGAGCTAGATCTCTCGTCAGGAAATCGAATGAAGGTGGATAGGGATCTCCTCAAATCATAGAATAGACAATGGTATCTCCCTCTAATCTCATAGTATATGAGAATAGAAGAAGTTACTGAAAAACTAAATGTTTCTTAGATTCCACCCCCTGCAAATGGCATTGCTAGCAAAGCCTCTCCTCCCGTGGGATACAATACTCAAACTTAATCCAAAGTTGACAAGAGCCTACACTAAATTGTCTGAGTGGGAATCTGAGGCCACAAGATCTTTGATGTAGAGTATACTCAAAGGTGTACAATAAGACCATCCCTTGGCTGCAGAAAATACCAGTGTTCCACAAGGACGCATCCACCAGGGTGGGGTGCACACTCCCCATGTTTCCCACACACCCGAGACGAGGGGCTGCCTGGGGAGTCGTTTCCCCACATCCCCCTTTTGGGGAGACGCAGGGGGACACAACTACCCGAGGTGGGGGACGAGTCTCATCAATGATCTGAGCCCATGAGATCATTGATGTAGACTATACTCAAAGGCCTACAATAAGACCATCCCTTCATTGTAGAAAATACCAGTGTTCCACGGGGATGCATCCCCCAAGGTGGGGTGCATGCTCCTCAAGTTTCCTCAAGGGAGACACAAGAGGACACGACTCCCGAGGTGGGGGACGAATTTCCCCAAAAAGGGTGTGTGTGGGCGTCCCTCCTTGAAAAAGGAGGCTTCTAGATGTCCCCCCAAAAAGGGAACTCCTGGGCGTCCCCCCCCCCAAATTTTTTCCTAGTAAGGTCTAAAAAAATAAATATTAAAATTTAAAAATTAAAAATACTGATATTGATTAGTCTCAACTCTAGATACTAATGACCTCAGACCGAGTCTTTGACTCGTCACTCTTTACTATAGTCTAATTTTTAGTATTCCAATCTACCATTTCAGACTTTAGTATCTATTATTTTGCTTAGTACTAATTAGATTCTAGAATGACGAATGATGAATTTAAATCAATATTTTACTATTTTGTTTCATTTATGATTTATGAATCAATGTATTTCATTACTGAATTTGAATTTGAATCATGTTTATATCATTTACAAATTTAAATTTACTAATTTTATACTATTTAGTATTTTATTGTTTACTATTTAGTATTTACATTGCACAATGATGAATTTGCATGGGAAGAGTTGTTATTGTTGAGATTTTATTTATCATTATTGTTTTTGTTTTTTAAATATTTTTTTATTTTTTATATGTGACGTCCCCCCGTCCCCCATTTCCCTAAAATCCCTAAAATTTGGGTGTGCTTCCACACATCCCCGTTGTGCGTTTCCCCGCTCTCTCGCCCCCTCGTCCCGGAGTCTTGGTGGAACATTGGATAATACTCAAGGTAAAAAGCTATCCATGAACCTTGGAACTAGAGATCCAAGTAGGATGTATGTATTGTCAATCAATGTCATCCTTGTTGCCTCGTTAACCTCTTGATGGTGGGGAAGAAATTGGCCAAGAGTATATAAAGAATAATGAAGGGGATCGGAGACTTGATGGATATGCCAATGGACTTGAGCAAAGAGGAGGCCTCCAAGAACCAATAACATCATCTCGCCCTAAGGGGGTAAAGGTTGTCTCCATTGAGGGGAAAATGGCCAGATAAGGGTATCTATCATGCCCTAACACTGAATCAGTCGTGCTGCAAAACCTCTGAAGAAAGGAAGCCACTCTGAAAATACTCTCAAGGCACATGGGATGGGCACCAAACTCAACCGCACAATAGCCTATGGGATCATCCACTTGCGTCGAATTATTTGTTCTAGCATGAGCCACTACTCACTCAATGCAAGCCCAATCAGAAGGCATTAAACTAGGGCCCTAGATCTCAGCTCCAAAGAGAACAAGTCAACATGATGATCATGTCAACAAGATGCATCGAGAAGATTGACCGGGGATATCATAAAGAGTAAATGCATGGGAAGTCCAATACTGTAGATCAATATCAAGAGAGGTTTTCTTGGGAGAAAGGGTCCAAAAAACCTTAGAAGAGGTGTGATGTGCAAACAAAAGCTTGTACATCCTTGATGCAAGAAACTCGTGTTTCTTATGTCAAAGGAGACAACAATGCTCTTTTTGAGTGGCTAGAAATGGTTGAAGATGATGAGTGAGGTCATACCACTTGTCCATGGAACAAAACTAATGGGGCAGACAACTTTAGGAAAGTGGGTGATATGTGAAAAGGAATCCTAATGGACCAAAAATCAAATTTTGCAGTAACAGCGTGGGGAGGATAAAAGCTGAGACAGTTGGACATCATAAGTGAGGATATGGGAGTAATCAAACTCAATATTGATGTGAGGAGAACTAAGAGGCAAACAAGCAGAGGAGGTTAAAGAGGGGCCAAGTAAAGTGAAGGCTGGTAAAGGCATGATCAGCAAGAGCGACCTAGTTAAAGACATGAAAGTCCAAGATATGATGATAAGAGAGATGTTGGCAGTCAATTGGGTTTTAGCTTGGATGGTTGTGAAGAATTTGTTATCCTCCCCACCCAGGTTCAATTCCCATAAATGACATGTTAAGCTCATAATGAGTATGTTGCAATGGCTTCGAGCCTTTATGTAATGGAAAGTTGCTTTTGATTCAATTGAATAGCAAAGCAACTGCTTTTCCGGGAAAAAAAAAGAGAGATGTTGGCAAGGACATAACAACTACGATAGGTCCTTTACAAGAAAGGCAAATGCAAGTGCCAAATTCAGGAAAGCAACAGATTCCATGAAGAACCAACAGGCCATTCAACTCCCATTTGATGAAGATACCTCCCATCTGCAGTAACTGGATTGAAATCATCTGTTGAACCTCTGTTCAGCCCGATGTTCTCCAGATCATGTTCATGAAGACAAAGCTCAAGCTCAGTAACCTCATGAATATGGCTCTGGTGGTCCTAGTGTGGTCATTACAATCCCCAAAATAATCACATCTTCCCTATATTCTAGATCAGAATGCACCAAATCACCTTAATTAGGGATGGGATGAGATTTACCAATTTGGCCTTTAGAGAAAATATATATAGAATAATGTAAAGGTTCTTATCAAAGTTCTTCCCCAGACCAGTGTGGATAACCAGGAATGGAGCAGTTTTTGAAGAAGTGCCTAGAGACTGAGAAGTAGGGAGTGAGTTGGCTCCTAAACTTTATCTTATGTCCATTTAGAAGGGAGTCTACAAGTCGAGAGGCTGGAATTGAAGAAGTTCAATCACAATCCTGACACTTTTGTTTTTGGATGCAACCTAGATCCACAGTCCGGTCAGCAAACATTAATCTAGGATTTTACGTGCTGCATTTACACATATTAGCTTCAACAGAAAACACTGGATAGCTGGAATAGGAGGGACTCCCGGTGGACGATTAAGAAGCAACAGCAACCAACTATAGCAGTATAGGGTGGGCTTCAAATAAAGGGGAAGAGTTGTGGGGCCCGATAAGAGGGCTAGAACTAGCTAAGGAATGGGGAGTAAGGAAGTTGGAAATGCAAGAACATTTGTAGTCAGTGGCTGACACCAAAGGTGAACTGGCTAGGGAATGGGAAGGAAGTTGGAAATGCAAGAAGATTTGTAGTCAGTGGCAGACACCCAAAGGTAACTCCATGCCATCCATGCAAGGATTAAGCATTGGCATCAATAGGTATGGAGTAAATTTTGGTTAACACAACTATAGGCTGCAGAATGAAAAAATAGCCAAATCAGTGTGCCCTAAATAAAACAGTCACTGGCAAAACAAATCATTTCAGAGGAATAAAACAGTTAGCAATGAATCTTATCAATGTTCAGACTTGACCATCCATGTGGCACTTCCTATAATGACCTGTGAAATTTGATGACAGGAAGGAAGTTTATTCCTTGAAATTTCTAATGATGAAACCTTCAGATATCTTTCCATTTATCTTGCAAGCCATTTGCATCACAATTTTATGCAAAATTAACTAACATTTAGACTTTTTAGTATTTACACAAACTGTCCAGATGTAGGGATCTGACATCTTGAACCTCCAATGCATCATAGCAAGATACGGCATAAAGAACCCTGTAATTAATACTATAACTTGGACTATGACATGTATAGACAGTATAAACTTCTTTTCAAGATTGATGAACTAAATTCAATTCACAGCAGACGTTATTTAGGAGCATAATGTTAAATAACAAATTAGTTTCCATATTAAAGACAAAATCAAAGTTATGTACAACGATGAAGGAAAAGCAAACTCTGCATCAGTTACAAAACACTTAAGACAATTTAAATATAGAATAAACACATACTACAAGGCTATGATGAATGTTGAACATCACAAAATCCATAAATGACTTTTTTGAGTTTAAAAATTTAACTGGACATATAGTTGATTGTTGTATAAAAGACCACAAACAAAAACAGTAACTTGCAAAGAAGTTATTGCGGAAAGAGTAAAATACAGAACAAGGCAATATTTGAATATTAAAAGGGATATAACACTCACTGAAGATGTTGATCAGTAAAAGGAATAGACTGGTAGAGGTCTTCATGATGCACACAAAGTAAAGTCAAACAAAGTAAATGCATTATTTTCTTTGTGTACCTTTCTGAGGACCAACAGGCTGCTGCTGAGGCCTGCTATTATACTGCTTCCCCATAACTGAAGGATTGTTAGCAGAAGCTCCATGTGTAACAGATATGCATGCCTGGGGCTTTGGCTCAAATAGGCGGTCACCATCTGATGTTATGGACTTCCTAGAGTGATTATCATCCATTGCAGGATTTACAACAGCTGAATCAGAGTTATTTGCAGATACTTTAGCATCGCCATTAGATACATCTGTGTGGTTGGACTTGGTTTGCAATGTTTCTGATAGGGATGAAGGAGAAAAAGTTGATGGGGTATCTGTTCCCCGCTGCGCTCCCACAGTGCCAAGTACACGTTTAATTGTTCCAACTACACCAGACACTCGCACGTCAGGAGATGGTACATAGACAGGATCCGGTAGTGAGGAACAGACACCTGGAGCAGAAATTGGTGTCAAAACAATGGTCTGCTGCTGAAATTTGGGTGCTGGCTGACCTGGCACTGTTGAAGAAGTTGGAGACACTGATGTGATTTCTGGTTGGGCTGGCAACTGTGACAAACTACTTGACTTCAAAATATCAGCCATAGTAGTATGTCCAGGAGCAGCACTCTGCTCCTCCTTTGAAGCACATGGTGACCGAACGCAGGACAAATTTACATCTAGGCCTGTAGGAATTCCATTGGCAGATACTGGCAAAGAGCTGAAATGTCATACACAAGAGTAGACTGTTAGATCGTAGGTAAACTCAAGCAAAATGCCTATTTTCCTTTTAAAATAAATGACATCTTTAACCTCATGGGTGAAAAGACCACCAGGCCTCTCCTCATACATACAAATATCAGCAAAGAAACTGTCCATTGAGAAGAGAACCAACCAACAGTAAACTCATTGTCCTAGATAGCATTGATGAAAAATAAAAATATGTACTACCACATCAACTGCATAAGTTTGTTCATGTGGTACATCCCTTTGATAGTTACAGGATTGGTGCATTTGCTTTTTGTTAATATGTTGTCCCCAAGATTTTAAAATTATATAGACATTTACTACCACATCTTAATCCCAGAACATATTTTATATTATGATAATAAGCGGCACATGTTAACAATATGGAGTGCAAGAAGTTAGCAGAGGGTAAAAGGTGAGCTGAAAACATGATAACTATCACTCAAACATGTTGTTTGCCAAAAAAAATAGATTCTAAACATAACATTCTCATACTCTCGTCTAGTAACTATGAGACTATACAGGCACCAACTTCAAAGATACTATTCCTGAAGATATGTAGAAAAATTTAAGCTGCTAATAATAAATATCATCTGCTCAGCTGTAAATCAAGCACTAGGGGCCAAGCTTCTGTGGATGCTGACAACAGGGGAAAACTCATGGTAGAAGGAAATTGCAATAAGAAAATATTGCAACTCAGTACATAGAAAAAGAATTACAGACTATTGGCAGCCATTCCCTTCAGATTCCCTATCCTGGAAAGCCATAAGTCAGGATCTCCCCTTGATGAAAAATTCCCTGTTTTGGATGCCAAAAGGAGGAGCCTCAGAGAATACATTGGGCAGACAGGCTTCACCCTACTGGAGGGATAAATGAAAGAGTCAGCAAAATCAAAGGCTGGCTAGCTACAAAGAGTATCACCACCATTGCAGATCCCTGTCTGGGCAGAAGAGTGGCCACACTGGGTGAGGTGGAAAAAGGAAAAGACTTTCCTAAGCTTTCTTCATAAAACCCTAAAGGATGTGCCCCAATCCAAAAAAAATCTAGAACACTCCAGAGCATGGAGACCTAAGGGAGATTATACAGTTAAAGAAGCATACTTTCTTTTAGCTCTTAGCTCATTAAAAGCTACTAGGGGCAGAGAATTTTCAGACTCTAGGGATCCAAGGCCCATCTATGTGCCCCTAGTATAAATCACATGAGGATTCCTCTTCTCATTTGTTTTTTGAATACAAATTCACCAAAGAGGTCTGGACTTTTATTCTTTCAGAAGCATTTATATGAAAGTGGTCCATTCTCTAGAGACTCAGTAAACTCCAAGTAAATTTCAGAATATCCCTACTCACTAAAGAAAAAAACGCTCTTAAAAAAATATAGGAACTCCTCCCCAGGTTTTTTTCTGGAAAATCTGGCTGGGTCGAAAACAAATCAATTTTCAATAGCAAAGGCCTCTCCCCATGTCAAATCAAGGAGGCAGCAATCAATCTCCTGAGAGAATCAACAACACCAAACTACAGAGAACCCGGAGCAATAGACAATATGGAAGAGAAGGAAAATTACAAAAGTGGGGAATTCTCAATTGGGCATCATCCCACCAAAAAACCACAACATAAACTCCTATCAATGACGCTTAGAAAGACCCAGACAACATTAGAAAATGGATCAAAGACAGGGCATTACATACCTTATTTGTTGCTGGAACAACGAAAGTTAATCCAGGCCCTGCCTCATCTGGAATCTGGAGGAATAATCCCTGACCAAGGTGGAAACCCCTGTGTTAATCACCTGGAGAATAGGCTCTTCAAGAATTAATCACACGGAGGCACTAGCTATCTTGAAAGGCCTTCAGTTAGGCAGTGAAATCCCTTTGGGAAGATCATAATTGCAGGCAACTGTTAAATTTGGCAGCATCGACAGTGATTCTCCAATGAGAGGCCATATGGACCACCCTGAGGCTAGCCAGGGAGATTTGGAGAATCAACCAGTCTTGTGAGGTATTGATAAAAGCCAGGGGGAACGTACAACCTCTGTGAGTCAAACCAAAAGTCAGGACGAACGAAATGCTATATGATCTTGTGAGTCAAGCCAAGGCAAAGGTAGAAGCCTTGTAAGTCTAAGACAAAAGTCAAGATGTAAGTCTAATGCAAAAGTAAGGGGGAACGTACAACCTTTGTGAGCATAGACAGTCTAGTGCAAAACTTAGGGGGAACATACAACCTCTGTGAGCCTAGTCAAGCCTTGTGAGCCATGAGCAAAAGTCAAGGCATCTAGCAAAAGTTAGGTTGAAACAAACAATCTTCCTGATATTGCAAATGATGTAAATGTATTGATCTAGTGCGTTGGCACATGTAACACCTTCCACCATGAAGAAATTAGAATTTCCATGTAAAGAGTCAAGTTGTAAAAGTCAAATTTGCATGTCTAGGTCAAAGTCAAAGTTGTCAAGTTTTTGTTGGATGTTGCATGTCGCATGCATGCATGTTGCATATTGCATGCATGTCTAGTTGCATGTTGCATATTGCATGCATGTCTAGTCAAGGTTGAGTCCTAACTGAAGTGTTAAAGTTCAGTTCTAAATCTGGTTGTTGAGTTAAGTTCAGTTGTAAACGCGTGCATTCACTTAGGCTATTTCGAGCCATCTCCTCTCTACCTCTCCACTCCTATTTAAGCAAGAGGTCGACCCTCTCTTCTACACAATTGTTATGCAGCATATGAGTGAGGAAGAAGAGTGATATATCAGTCCATAACAGAGTGGTAACAGGGCGCATATATCAGTCTATAACAGAGTGATAACAGGGTGCATATATCAGTCCATAAAAGGCTGCGTATCAGTCCATAAGAGACAACAATATCAGCCCGTATCAGTGCTGGTATATCAGTCCAGAAAAGGCAGCAAAAGAGCTTCCTCCACAGTGCTGGTATATAACAGAGGTATTTATCAGCAAAGTATCTCAGCATTCTACAAGTCATTCAGTCAGGTCTAGGTAAACTTGGCAAGCTCTTTAAGAGCAGAATTACATGGTGGAAAAATTTTAAGTGGTCATACATTATTAATGCAATAAAAGGAGATTGTTTGCTAAGGTTTTTCTCCCTGTATAGGGTTTCACCAGGGTACATGTGTTACGATCTTGCATGCTAGTAATTTATTATGATTATTGTTGTTATAATTTATGAATGATGTCAAGCTAAGTTCTAAGTACAATCAGAATTTTTAAAGAAGTACTTGCAGTTTTAAATCAAGCTCAAAATTAACATGGTATTAGAGCTTAGGGTGTGTTAAGCTTGTTAAAGTGGAGCAGCAAGGTACACACAGATCCAAGCGAGCTTGATTAAGTTTCCAGCGTAAGGTCCATGGCATCCTCCATTTCAATCGGGGCCGAGGATAAGCTTGAAGGAGCTGCCAACTTCAATGTGTGGAAGCTCCGGATAACAAATATCTTGCAGGAGCATAATCTTGAGCAGTATGTGACCACAGTAGTGGAGGAACCCACCACTAATGCAAAAAGAGAAGCCTTGAAAAAGAGTCAAGCAAAGGCTAAGCGAATCATCTTTGACTCGATCAAAGACAATATAATGCCAGCGATGACTTCGTGAATGACTGCCAAGGACTGTAAGGATACCTTGGTGAATCTGTATGAGAAACAGGCTCCAAGTCAAAAGAGGACACTTAAGCACAAGCTTAAGTATTTGAAGATGGTGAAAGGTGAATCAGTAGCATCTTTCTGTTCCAGGATAGCCTAGACCAGAGATCAGTTTTTGGTCACGGGGGTCACAATGGTCGATGATGACTTAGTGCAGGCCATATTTGATGGTCTTCCTTCTTCATGGGAGACATTCTTATCCATTGTAAGTGGGAGAGAGATTCAGCCAACGTTTGAGAGGTTATGGCATGATTGCCTCCAAGAGGAGAGTCGCACTGCTACCAAGAGCAAGCCAACCAAAAAAGAGCATTAAGCATTGGCATCAAGATTTAAGGGAAAGAAGAAAGTCACTTTCGAGAAAGACTCTTAGAGGAAGACAAACACCAAAGGTATGTTCAAAGGAAAGAGTATTGATACATCTAAGATTAAATGCTTTAGTTGTAATAAGTTGGATCATTTTGCTAAAGACTACTGGTATAGGAAGAAAAATCCAAGGAAAGGGAAACATCATGCCTCAACTGTTGAGGATGATGAATCCAAACAAAAACAGAAAAGTCCTAATGAAAAAGAAACTAGAAAAGAACATTACATGGTTTCTACCTTATCCAGTTCAGTTTTCACAGGGCCAAAAACTTGGTTAGTAGACANAAATCTTTTGCAGAGCAGGTTGAGCTTGGGGATGACAAATGTTACAAGATAGAGGGAGTAGGCTCTATCTCCTTCAGATTGGAATCTGGGGCTAGGCTTCATGTTGATGAAGTATTATATGTTCCAGGGCTCAGGAAGAATCTTCTATCAATTGCAACCCTTGAGGACAAGGGATATTGGGTGATCTTCAATGACAGGAAGGCACTACTATGGGCTAAATGTAGCCACTTGAGTACAGCAGAACCTATTGGGACTCGCAGAGGAGGACTGTACATTGTGACAGGACAGTCAGTTCAAGCATTAGCTCATGCTGCGACCCGCTCCAGCGAGTTGTGGCACATAAGACTTGGACATCTTCATTACAAAGCACTTCCAAATCTGCAGAACATGGTATGTGGCATGCCCTCTATTTCTCTTAGTAAAAATGAAATTTGTAAAGGATGCATGCTAGGTAAAAATATAAAGAAAGCATTTCCTAGTAGTGACAGTAGAGCTCAGAGCATCTTAGATCTGGTTGATTCTGATGTATGTGGTCCCATGTCATCTCCCTCACTCGGTGTTTGTTTGTATTATGTCATTTCTATTTATGATTACTCAAGAAAATGTTGGATCTATTTCCTTAAAGCAAAAAGTGACACATTTGATAAGTTCAAAGAGTTCAAAGCCTTTATTGAAAAGAAAACAAGGAAACACATCAGAACACTTAGAAGAGACAATGGAGGAGAGTTTGAATCTCTCCAGTTTGAGGATTTCTGCAAGGAAGCAGGAATTAAGAGACAGTTGATTGTCCCATATAACCCTTAGCAAAATGGTGTTGCTAAGAGGAAAAACAGGTCAATTTGTGAAGCAGCAAAAGCCATGATGTTTGACCAGGATTTGCCAAATTCTTTATGGGCAGAAGCTACCTCCACTGTCGTGTATATTTAGAACAGTTGTGCACATGTTATCTTGAAACACAAGACTCCTGAAGGGGTCTTCTTAGGAATCAAACCTTAAGTAGGGCATCTTAGGTTATTTGGATGTCCTATATATATTCATGTCCCTAAGGAGAAGAGGACAAAGATGGAACCCTCGGGCAAGAAAGGTGTTTTTATGGGGTACAGTGAGAACTCCAAGGCTTACAGAATTTATGTACTAGGTCAGAGGCAGATAGAGGTAAGCATGGATGTGACTTTCCATGAGGAAGCCGCATTCAAGAAATCTAGAGCGCTCCAACAAGATTTAGAAGCAGTCCAGCCAGCTTCACCCTCTTCTGAAAGTGAAGAGTCAAATGTTCAAAGGGAGGAACCTCATGAAGGGCCAAGTGATGAGCCCCTAGAACCTGCTAAAGAGTTGGAAAGAACTCTTGAAGAACCTCCAGCCAAAAGGAAGCCAGGATGGCTTAAAGAAACAGTGCAGGAAGCAAAAAAGATAGTTGCTCCCAAAGGAACTTTCAGGGAAAGTAAGAGGCCTCACAGGTTTGGATGTTATGTTGCACTGATGAGCAGCATCAGTGATGCCAAACCTTCTTCATTTGAAGAAGCAGATAAATTACAAGTATGGAAGGATGCCATGCTTGAGGAATACAGGTCAATTCTAAAGAACAATGTCTGGGACATTGTGTCAAGGCCAAAGGACAAATCAGTGGTCTCTTCCAAATGGATCTATAAGATCAAACATGCAGTCGATGGGAGTGTGGAAAAGTTCAAAGAAAATTTTGTAGCCAGAGGCTTCACTTAGAAAGAAGGAATTGACTATGAAGAGACTTTTGCCCATGTAACGAGGTATACCTCCATTCGAGCTATTATTGCATTCACTTTAGTTCTTGGTTGGAAACTACATCAGATGGATGTAAAAACAACATTTTTGAATGGATAGATTGAACAGGAGGTCTTTGTGGAACAACCAGATGGTTTTGTACTGCATAACAAAGGCACTCATGTATGCAAGCTAAAGAAGGCCTTGTATGGTCTTAAGCAAGCTCCCAGAGTTTGGTATGACAGGATTGATGGCTTTCTTAAAAGCTTGGGTTTTCAAAAAAGTGATGTTGATGTGAATCTATACTTCAAGGTAAGAGGGAACCATCCTGTTATACTAATCTTATATGTTGATGATCTCTTTCTAATAGGAGATGAAGGGCTAATAGCCTGGTGTAAGAGGGAGCTAGTCTCAAAATTCGAGATGAAAGACTTAGGCTTGATGCATTAATTCCTAGGATTGGAAGTGTGGCAAAGACGAGGCGAGATATTTCTGGCACAAGTGTATTAAAGAGGCTTGGTATGATGGATTACAAATCCATGTCTATTCCGATGGTTACCAACCTGAGGAAGCTGCATCATTCTAATTCAGGTTCAGATTTGGTGGATCCCACCATGTATAGGCAGTTGATTGGATCATTGATGTACATGATCCACACCAGGTCAGATATATGTTATGCAGTGACTGCAATGAGTCAGTTCATGACTGAACCGAGACAGAGACACTGGGTGGCAGCAAAGCACATCTTGAGATATCTCAGAGGGACCATTACTTATGGTCTGAGATATACATCCAGTGGTGGTCTATTTTTGCATGGGTATGCAGATATGTTGATTGGGCAGGAAGCCCAGTGGACCAGAAGAGTACTTTTGGATACTACTTCAGTTTAGGATCCACTATGATCTCTTGGTCAAGCCGAAAACAGGTATCCGTTGCATAGAGTACAACACATGTTGAGCACATTGCAGCAAGTGATGCTAGCAAGGAAGCAGTATGGCTAAGAAAATTGGTTTTTGGGTTGTTTGGTGACAAGCTCGAGACGACGGTGGTTCACTGTGACAATCAAAGTTGCATAAAACGGACAGAGAACCCGATATTTCACGACAAGTCAAAACATATTGACATGAAGTACCACTACATTCGAGACTTGGTCTAGAGAAAAACTGTAAAGCTACAGTACATAGCCACGAGCGGGCAAGTAGCTAATATCATGACCAAGCCATTGCAACAAAGACAATTTGTGCAGCTAAGAGGGAAGCTTGGTGTGGCTGAGAATGACTCCCTTGTTGAGAGGGAGTGTTAAATTTGGCAACATCGACAGTCATTCTCCAATCAGAGGCCATATGGGCCACCCTGAGGCTAGCCAGAGAGATTTGGAGAATCAACCAGTCTTGTGAGGTACTGACAAAAACCAAGGGGAATGTACAACCTCTGTGAGTCAAACCAAAAGTCAGGACGAACGAGATGCTATATGATCTTGTGAGTCAAGCCAAGGCAAAGGTAGAAGCCTTGTAAGTCTAAGACAAATCTCAATATGTAAGTCTAATGCAAAAGTCAGGGGGAACGTACAACCTCTGTGAGCATAGACAGTCTAGTGCAAAAGTCAAGGGGAACGTACAACCTCTGTGAGCATAGACAGTCTAGTGCAAAAGTTAGGGGGAACATACAACCTCTGTGAGCATAGACAGTCTAGTGCAAAAGTCAGGGGGAACGTACAACCTCTCTGAGCCTAGTCAAGCCTTGTGAGCCATGAGCAAAAGTCAAGGCATCTAGCAAAAGTTAGGTTGAAGTTTGAACATAAAATTCCTATGAGCTAGAAACAAACAATCTTCCTAATATTGCAAATGATGTAAATGGTGCGTTGGCACGTGTAACACCTTCCACCATGAAGAAATTTGAATTGCCATGTAAAGAGTCGAGTTGTAAATGTCAAATTTGCATGTCTAGGTCAAAGTCAAAGTTGTCAAGTTTTTGTTGCATGTTGCATGTCGCATGTTGCATGCATGTCATGTGCATGCTGAGTAGTTTGCATGCATGTCCAGTCAAAGTCGAGTCCTAAATGAAGTGTTAAAGTTCAGTTCTAAATCCGGTTGCTGAGTTAAGTTCAGTTGTAAACACATGCATTCACCTAGGCTATTTCGAGCCATCTCCTCTCTACCTCTCCACTCCTATTTAAGCAAGAGGTCAACCCTCTCTTCTACACAATTGTTATGCAGCGTATCAGTGAGTAAGAAGAGTGATATATCAGTCCATAACAGAGTAGTAACAGGGTGCATATATCAGTCCATAACAGAGTGGTAAGAGGGTGCATATATCAGTACATAACAGAGTGGAATAACAGTCCATAAAAGGCTGTGTATCAGTCCATAAGAGGTAGCAATAACAGCCCATATCAGTGCTGGTATATCAGTCCAGGAAAGGCAGCAAAAGAGCACCCAGGCAGCACATAGCTTCCTCCACAGTGCTGGTATATAACAGAGGTATTTATCAGCAAAGTATTTTAGCATTATACAGGTCATTCAGTCAGGTCTAAGTAAACTTGGCAAGTTCTTTAAAAGCAGAATTTCATGGTGGAAAATGTGTAAGTAGTCATACATTATTAATGCAATAAAAGGGGATTGTTTGCTGGGGTTTACCGTTTTTCTCCCTGTATAGGGTTTCCCCAGGGTACATGTGTTGCGATCTTGCATGCTGGTAATTTATTATGATTATTGTTGTTTTAATTTATGAATGATGTCAAGCTAAGTTCTAAGCATAGTTTTAAAAACCAGAACCGGTCGAGGGTCCAACCTGAACCAGAACCGGTGATGAACCGGTTGAACTGGTTTCAATGAACCGGTTGAACTGGTTTCAATGAACCGATTTTTAAAAAAATACATAAAATATTTAAATTTTAACAAAAAGAAATATATTTTTAAGATTTTAAATCATGTTTCCAAAGCATTAGAGACAACATATCCAAAGTATGCTCATGAATATATCAAAACGACACCAAGTGCAATACATATCTAGAGATCGAAACATAAATACATAATCAAGGAGGCTCTAAATGGCCTCTACAACATCAAATAACATACTAAATTAGAGTCACTGATACTATAGGTGGGAATGTCAATGAAAAATACAAAATAGTCATAGGGTAGATACTAGAACCGTAGATGGAAGAATCTCATAGCTCATGAGTCGTGATTGTCAGTAGTCTTCCATGTCATAATCATCAAGATTGGCATCACTACCACTGCTCTCTCCTCCATCCTCCTCCTCCTCCTCCTCCTCCCCTATATCCAATGCAATCTGTGCATTTGTTGATGTGAACTCTGGAGGATGACCCCTCAAGAGGATCACCATCATCAAAAGTGACCGGCTCTAGCACTAGTTCATTAAGATCTAAGTTGGCTAATGCCAACTCAACACTGTTGTTCAAACCCTTATCATCAGAAAACACATCYCACATCTTTGTCTTTCCCTTCAACCACTCTTCTCTCTACTTGTATATAAGACGGAGGTTGGTGTGCACATACACTACTAAGTCACTTGACACGACGACAAAGAGAAGAGTTCAATAGAAGAGTTTATACTTGAGTGAAGGGTACATTTTTACTGAGGCCGTGACAAAAGAGTTCAACAATCAATGCCACCAACATCGAGGTACATAAAGGGCTTGGTTCTCTTGATTAAATGTTAGTTCCATACCCTCATACATGATAGAATCCAGTGGAAACATTGCAATTTTGCCAATCTTGAGATCCTGAAAACTGTTAAGTCTGTTGAATTTTGAATGGGACCTAAAATTCTACTTTCTCCATATGAAGTCCAATGAGGTTGGAACCACTCTCAAACATCCTAAAACAATTAATGGTAATGTCAAGAATTTAACATTACCATTAATTACTAGGATGGGTGAAATGGAGGGGGTGGGGACCTCTTTAAATAGCATTAATAAGGAAAAATAACCCTCGGTTGCACACCAAAACACCTTACAACTCCAACTTGCATGAGAAAACATGAGCCAAGTACTTCTTTGTTACTTAGGTTTTAGGCTTTACGGGGTTTTAGGTTTTAGGGACCAAACCAGCGGGTTTGGTCATAAACTGGCCGACCGGTTTGGTTTATTGGCTGGTTTGAACCGGTCGACCATCAAATCGGTCAAACTGGCCAGTTCCGGTTCCAGTTCACCGGTTTTTAAAACACTGGTTCTAAGTACAATCAGAATTTTTAAAGAAGTACTTACAGTCTTAAATCAAGCTCAAAATTAACAGCAACTACCATTGTCATAGATGCACTCGGGAGAATGTCCTCCAGTGATCCTAACCTGCAAGGAGCAATCCAAAGATGTTGTCTTTCGGTGAACTCCTAAAGAGGTGGAAATCTCCCATATGTTGAGAAAACATAATACAGTAGCAGCTGAAAAGGCCAACCAGAGTTACCAGACTCACCCAAGCAAGCCCCATACCCGCATCTGATTTGTAGAGGATCCATGGATTCGCTGATCCTGATCAGATTCTTCCATTTTTGGCATTTTTTTACCAGATCCATTTCCTAGGTATTTGGGTGCAGTTTGTGTTTTTGGAATCGTTGAAGAGGATTAGGGAATCAGTTCTGATTGGTTTCTGAATTTTTCACAAACCCAAATCTCAATCCACAGATCTGTTTCAAATATAACTGTATAACTATTTGTCTACAGGCTCTTTTTCTATGGATACTCACAGTGCATAACAATGAATATTCGTGGTGCATAACAAGTGGTATCACTGTCTGCCTGGCCAAATTTTTCACTGATGCAAGAAAATTTGCTTAGGTGGCAGCCAAGTTTCATAACTTAAACAAAGGGAGAGGAGAAAAAAGGCCACAGCTGTAGTGTTTAAATTCCTCTTTCAAATCAGCATCAATAGGAGCAGATAATGGTCCATTAAGAGCCAATGCCACTCAACAGGAGCCATTGACGAGAATAAAATGAAAGATGCTCAGCAGAAAACAATCAGAAATCATTATAAGTGCAGTGAAAACCAACATTGAAACTGTCAATCTGTGGTTGCCAAGGTGTACAGGACTGCTAGCAAATTTAGAAAAAATAGCCCATGACGAAAAGCAGCAGAAGGCCCCGGGTCAAAACACGAACCCCAATAATTAATATCAAATTAAAATCATTCAAAAGAAAAAAAAAAATATTACCAATGGGGCACAAAAATCCGTGGATATAGCTTGTTGAAGAGCATAAACTTGTGGCTGCAGAAAATATCTGATCAAGCCAGTCAAAATAGAACCTGACGCAACAGTTGAAGCTAGGCATTTGCACCCGTTAGTATTTCACAGTGTAGTGTCGTTTTCATGCTTAGTGGGAGAGTGGAGGGGAAAGCCCCTAATGGTTGGCAATAATAATCTATCAGCTAAATATGTAACATAAGAATAAATTAGCATAATATAATACTTATTATATAATTAAATATATGCCCCGAGGTGTAGATCAGTTGGTGATGGAGTGCACTGTTAAGGCACTCCGTTATGTGAGGTCACCGGATCAAAACCTCGACTTACCCGTGTGCACCTGGAGGTTATAAAAAATTAGGGTTAGAGCTCCAATTCCCCAATTCTTAATTTCGGGACGAGTGACACACCCACACTGAATTCTTCTTCTGATTCCAATCGCACCCATAGTTTGTGTAACTTTGAGGCCAACAAAGCAGTGGAACCACCAGAAGGAAGGCTGCAGATTATCCAAAATGGAGAACTTCTGGAAGAAAAGGATGACCACATCCTATAAAACACTCAGATAAATTAAAGATAGACAAATCATGGAAGAGAGTATGCCAAAAGCTTGGCCCCCATGAACCTCGAAGCTGAACCCCCAAACTTCAATAAGCCACCTATCAAAAGCTACAGGGAAGGTACTCCCACACAACCCCAGTCACGTCCATAAGGAAGAAAGTATCAACGTGGCCCCAAAAGTACACCACCTTGTCAGCACAGCATAGCAATAGGACATTCCTCTGGCTCCAATTTACTCCTTGGCATGGGAAATCCTCTCATAGATGAGGGGAAAGATGACCCAGATCCCCTCATAGATGAGGCACTTAAGCACCACCACTAAACCAGTGTAGATCCATCTTAAACCCGGATCTATCAAGCACCGAGAGGGATCAAATTTCTCAAGGTATAAATTTATTTATCATTTCATTCCATGTCAAGTATTAGTTCCTTCATATTAATAATTAAAAAAAATTACACCTTAACAAATTTGATCATTCTCGATTCTTGATAGATCCGGGTTTAAGATGGATCTACGATGATTTAATATTTTCGATGTTGTCATGTACATACATACATACATAGTTATTTGTTTTTTATTTTATTTTTTTTGTTGTCAAGTAACGTTACATGACAACATCTCCCCCATATATTGGGCTGTAGAGCAGCTCGCTACTCTCCGTGCAATGAGTTCTTTGCATAGAGCCTTTAAATATCGAAATTACTACACTGAAAACAGTTTTTTTTTACATTTTTAAGAAGTTGATAGTTCATAGTAAAATGAGGATGGACCCAATAGCAAATAGCAGTTGTGGACATCTCCTTGTAGATGAGTGGAAGCAGTACAGAGCAAGACTGCAGGCCCAGTTCTCTAAAATTGAGACAGAACCAAGGGACCGGATTGTTGAGGTAGATGAGAAGATGGAAGTCCAAACTGGATTCACGGTGTGCAACAGAGGAACTACAGGCCATTCACAGCCTGGTAAAAGAGCAGAGTAGAATTCTCAATAAACATGCCAGAGTAATCAACAATGTTGTGTGATCTCAACAATGTGCAGCAACTTATCACAAGGAACAGCACTGAGACTGGTGCCTCATCAGCTCAGATGAAAGCCCGGTTGCAGAGAATTACCAGAAATCTTGGAAGGGCCAGAATACTTTCTCCACCAAGTGACTTAGGACCCTCCCATAAGTGACCTCATGCATTGCAACACTTCCACAGAAGATGGAACCAGCTCAGGGCTGGCAGACCCACAGCCTGATCAGAACTCTGAGATGAAGTGGTTCGCCCAGAAAATGAAATTATTAATATTGATTAAAAGTAGTTATTTTTGTAAGTAGCAATGTTGTATTTTCTTTGCTAATTTGTCTATTGTTAATGAAAGCAAGTTTTAAACTAGCATGTAAAAATTTTGACAGAATAGGCTTGTGTTCTTCTGCTCCCTTTTGGGAAGCAGCCTGTCTGAACTTATATGTACGCTACTCAAGCCTCACGGGTATATCCAGCCAGCCCTCTGTTACAAAGTTAATATAATATTTTTTGTTTCGGTAAGAATAGTAATAAATATTGCCTGCTGCCCAACATATCAAAACTTTATATACGTATATTTATTGCAGGTAAACAGTAGACAGTAAAATGAAATTTCATTTGACAATATTCAAACAATATAAATTCTTAACCAATCTAAAGGCTGACTTAGAATACAAGCTAGATTATGTCATTGTAACTGAAAAGAAAAACATATCTACAGAAGTAACAGACACTGCCGACAATACAAACTTAGGCAATTTCTGAATCAATTTCACCCACTAATGTGTTATGTCTAACTTATCATAATCAGAGGGTATAATATAAAGTAAAATCTATTCCCACCAGAATACAATTGTGTTAAAGCTCTCTACCTTGTTCCTGAAGCACATTCCTTAGCTTGGACATTGTCATTTGTGTATGTAGGTATGGCAGAGTTGTCAATCTTGTTTGCAATTTTATAGGTCCCATTCTCCCTTGCATTTGAGCCCTTACCACCACCAATATCTGAATAAAAAAGTACACAGAACTATTAAAAAGATGTTTTTAAACAATATGCATGCATCGATGCCATATTCTTTCTTGCTTATACCTTGTAAACATATACATATGCCATTTCTAGTTATGCATTTTCAGCAATATACTTGTAGTCTTTGCAATTAAAGGCATTTTTTCATGTCATTGCCCAAGAACCTTGAGCAAGATGAAAATGGATAGCATGTTTTAAATGACTTCATTTTAAATAAAGAGCAAACATGGACATGCCATAAGAATATACTAATTCTTAAATCTGAACAAATAATTTAAATCAAAGTCCTGTGTATAGGCTTCTTATTATAAAGGGCATGATCTTATTCAATGGTCCTGTCACTCTAAAGAAGTGGCCAGCAGCAATATCATACCTTGTAAAATAGGGCGATAACTTGCTCTAACAGATCCACGACCCATTAAAGATCCCCCCCTTCCACCTCGACCTTGATTTCCAGATCTGGGTCTGGCGTCCATAGAGTTTTGAATGCTTTTGTTCTGTAGAAATAGAATGCTCAGATCTTCGAATGTAAAAGCTCATTAACCAAACTCATCACAAGAAAAGCTATGCTGAGAATCCCTGAGACTTCACCCCTAATAAATTAAGGTCAAATACAGCATACCAAATCTAACCAAAATAATGGACCAGAAGAGAGCAAAAAATAGAATTCCTAACCCTAAAAAGGCATTTGCACTAGTTAAATTACCACAATAATTAGCCCCGAGAAATGATCAGGGCATCAGAATATGTCATTTAATATAACAAACAAAAAGGGAATAGGGAGTCATTTGGGCTCTTAGTGGTAAGTTACAGTCACAGCACATGCCATGAAACCAACCAAAATTCTATCCCCAGCAAGGTGGCTCCATCTTCAAGTGGGAGTGGACAAAAACAAGCCCTAGATAGTTTTTGACAGAGAAGGCAGCCCCTTGTTTGTGAATTTTTAGCAGAAGGTATCCACCTTGCCAGTCTTCCGTAAAATGAAAAATGAAGGGAAGGCATAAAAAAGTGCACAAAATGAAAAATGACGGGAAGGCATAAAGTGTTGCCATGGGTACAGATATACTCCTAATATTTCATGTCAAAAGAATGTTTGAGGGAGAGAAAAAAGGAATAAAAATGAACCAACAATTTATTGTGATTTACCATCAACAATGTGGTATAATACAAATGCCATAACTTAGCATAGTTACTGAAGAAATGATTGGTGCTGAATGAAAACCACACAGTGTAGAATCAGACATGTCACGTAGCTAAATTTGAAATTGAGCACTAAATTCAAGGGATCAAGGACTTTCAAATGAAAGCTGAGACCTATTCCATGCTTAAAGCACCAGCCTGTGTCTACTATCTCAACTGTTTTAAATATTTCTGTATGATCACAAGCATGGGCACCAGCCCAAACTGTTCTAAAGATTAAGATCTATTCCAAGATTATACAGTTCAGAAAACAACATGGCAGTATCCTTGTTTGGTTTACATAAATCTTCATATACCATTAGCTATGGCTTCTTTAAATAACCCTTGTAGATGTCTAGTTTTACAGGTAGAAAAATTTTATAAATCCATATATCCTGATTCCTATCTAGTGTATGTTGTATAAATTTCATGCATTGGACACTCTACAATCCTGTGCTGTATATCTTGATGTAGAGCAAAGGAGATCAGAGCCAGATCAGTAGATCGAGACCATAATTTGGTTCTCACCATTACGCCACTGTCTTCTTTTATTGTAATCTTTTACTTTAAGTTTAAAATGTTGCACGGAATGTAAACAACTTTGTCCCATGTGTCCATTTGGACTCGTGAACAGCACAATCTTATTTACTCCCATTACAAGCTAATCCATGATTATTGTTCTTTTACTTTTCCGTGTCATTTGAAGCTGCTGTACAAAACTCATTTAAATTGATGTCTTTATGAGCTGTTAAATTGCATTTTGGTTCCCTGCCACTAGGACTTACCATCTGCTTTCTATCACCCACTCTCTGATTGATGAGATTCCAAAGGTTGCCCACCCAGGTTTACAGCATGTAGGAGAATCCAATATCAGACTTCGATTTCATCAGGATAGTACATGCATTCAGATAATCAACTCTTTCATGTTTTCCCATTTCTTGATATGTTGTGACAAGATCCTTGCTACAGTAAATGCTAATAGCCTTTAAGGCAACGTTGCTTAAGATATATACTTGTGTCTACTCCCTCTCACTGTTAGCACAATTAGTTTATTTAATAAAACTTTAAATTTCTTAAACATTGGGCCTGCACAATCTCTCTCTTCTTCCAGCGATTCGCTAAGGCACTCTTTTGCTGTTCAACGAGCATTCTCTCTAGTATATTTCTTCTCAACGAATCACACTATCAATAGAGAAGTTTAGTATTCCTGCTGATCTATCAGCAGCATTTGGATTATTGTATTATATCTACCCCAAAATCTAGTTACCAATATTCTGTGTCATTGAAATCAGCAAAAGGGCACGAGATAATATGATGATAGACATTGAACAGCACAAAAAGGATAACAAAACACATACTGGACATTGTCATTTAATATAGGAAAGAGTCAAAAGAGATAAAACTGTTAAATTACTGAAGCAAACAATCCTTTCAAAGAATTTAAACCCAGCAAGTATATCGCACCATTGCTTACCTCTTTTTTCTTGTCCCGTTTCCTCTTAACCTCATGAAAAGGACCTGCAATATCAATGGGACGTTACTAGGGTTCTCAAGTAAGTCCAAAAGGAAAACAAAATGCAAGTGATGAAGGGAAAGCACATTTACGAACAACCCAAATGATAT
This sequence comes from Picea engelmannii, assembly GCA_009831015.1. Classification (NCBI taxonomy): domain Eukaryota; kingdom Viridiplantae; phylum Streptophyta; class Pinopsida; order Pinales; family Pinaceae; genus Picea; species Picea engelmannii. Next base: position 628,866 of record ML789447.1, read on the forward strand.
GCTCAACACACACCCGCCAGATGCTTGAGGGTAAAAATGAAACTAAAATTATAATATTCAAACCTAACAATGCAGCTAAATACAAATTATTAGCAGAATAACAAGTGAATTAACCCTAGAAAATTATGGTAATCATTCATAATCGAGCCTGGAAAGATCAAACAGCAAAGCGAAAGAATTAGGTGTACTTGGAAGTCGTAGGATATAGTATCGCCACAATTTCAAAGAAGGGTCTAAATGCCTTTCTAAACCCACGTCATAGTAACATGGTTATATAACATGGAAACTTTGCCACAACCAATATAATCAAACTGTTGAAAATTGTTCCCCTAAAAATAGCATTCCACTGGAAGTTTAGTTGCCATGTGTGTTCATATTGTAAAAAACAAATCGACACCAAAACTCTGCTTGCTATTGTTGTGTCACTGTCTGTCGTGTTTTCATCTAACGTGGTTAAGAAGCTATGATAATGACAGAAGGAAAAAAAGGTAAAGCACTCAATTTTTAAGATAAAATAAGATTGGAAAATCCAAACGTGTATTCGTTTGAAAATTGATACACTGTTGTTTTGGCTTGAGAAACATTTAGGGGGCACATTATCTAAGATCACAAAAATACCTAAAATCCTTAATAACATTAAATTAGATAAATTGGTCGGCTACCTAAAACGTGAGCTTCAAGAGTATTTATTTGTACTCGTCTTGCTACTGTGGCTTACACCCAGATTACTATTTTGAATTTTTCTGCCTTAGTGAGCAGTTCTAGTAAGCATCCAATATTGGATAAATCATATGAGTCAAGACAATTGCAAAATTCAAGATGACAACCCAGTCAGCATGGATTCCCCTAAAAGAAACATGGAGCTGGAAATAGGCTTAAAACAAATTATAGTCATTAAGCCCCTTGGTTTATACATGCTATACTGAAAAAGGAGTATTGGGGTAATAATAATTTCGAAGAAATCACGAGAGCATGCTGATATTTTCGGTTTTGTACTGGGAAAGTGCAAGACTCAAACACAACTCTTTGTTTTGAGGCACCCACATTCTCACTATGGCTTTGGAAATTCACACTACCCTCTTATAAATTTTATATCTCGATGGCCCATTCATATACAATCTTGCTCATAGCAGTCCTGGTAACTTGGGGCACTCTCCAAATCATCATTCCCTTGAAGGATTCAACAAAATTGCTTTGAAAAAAATTGGCAGAACAGTTCAACTATATTAGTTTGTGTCTGTAGTAATCGAAGAAATTTTAATTTTGAGCTACCCATTCTCAATGTGACTTGGGAGGTATAAATCAACCACTTTCACATTTTCCCTCCTACTCGTGGTCACACTGACCCAGAGCACTTCCCAAATAAGCAACATCTTAAATGGGTAGGGCGAATGGTAAAAGCTCAGTAATTCTTCTCTATGAACCTTTAAGAAAAGGTAAACCCCAACCTTAAGGCAGCATACTAGAGTTGTCTAGTTTTAACGGTTTGACCGAGACTACCTTCTACACAATAGATCAACAACTCCTACCAACCAATCCTTGGCAAATCATGAAAGAGCTGCCAGCAAAAGACATGTATATGAAAAGAGGGTCTGCTTAAAGAAAAAGAAGCCCCTGACCTAAAGTCCTAATTCTGCTGCACCAAACTGCCTCCACATCGACTAAATCTTGCAAAGCCAAAAACACTACCAGCTAAGAATAAGGTTCCCGACCCAAAAAAATACCCAGCAGACAAAGCAAAGTTTCTCCAACTGGGTTCCCATTTTTGCTTAAAAATTTCAACCTCGGGTGCCGGAGGATGCGAAAGCATAGTTCCAACAAGATCAACATGGTCTTGTAGGGGAGAAAAGCTTGATGTGCGAAGAACCCACGTGAACTAAAACCAGTGACACGGAAAAAGATAAAGACAAACAACAAAAACTTGCCTTGAGTGAGCAGCTTCTGTGCTGTCTCGTTGGGATCCATGTTGCATTCATGAAGCATTTCGTAGATATCTTCATCATTGTAGCCCTTCACTATCTCCTTGATGCCCTCTATGATTTTTCGAGCCTCAGGCGTGATGCTGCTGCCGCCCCCCTTCATGCTTGGTGTTTTTTCGGCTGTGTAGCCTTGCTACTCTCTTGACCTTAGAAAAGAGAGGAAGGAACCAAGAGGAGTGGGAACACACAACACAAACAAAACAATCCGATTGTATTTGTAATTCACCCACTTGAAACAGGACTTTCTTGTATGCCTTCGCTCCCTCACTTCAACCTTTTTTATGTTTTGATCTCGTGTGGAAAAGGGGCTCCCTCCTTTATTTATGGGGGTTTTGGGAGCGTGTTAATGTTGGAATGGTTTTTACGCTTATAAAAGTAACAAGTTTGTATTTTTGTTTTTTATTTAATTGATGTTTAATGGTTTTTACGATTATAAAAGTAACAAGTTTGTATTTTTGTTTTTTATTTAATTGATATTTAATGTTATTTATTTTTCAAAATAGTATAATTTGTATTTTTGTTTTTTATTTAGTTGATATTTAATGTTATTTATTTTTCAAAATAGTATAATTTGTGTGAATTTATTATTATCCTACGGTTTGAATAACTAAGAAATTCTCCATCATCAAGGATTTAATTAATGGATATCTCACATGAAGAAATTGTCCATTATCAATGATTCAATCAATGGATTTCTTATACGAGGATGGATGAGAAGTATCATGGCCACTTTACTTCTATTAATTATCTTATTGTGTTGGAATTATAGGAATGAAGTGGTCTGCCCAAATTGCACCAAACCATATCACCCATTGTCCTTTTATATTAAATTTTGATTTTATTTAAGAGCATCCTCTATGTTTCACTAAGTTTAAGACCGTCGTCCTTATTTAGAGTGTTGGCATGAATCTCATTCTCTATGGCTTCCTTTATTCATCTTTTAGTGTAGTTGTCCTCTCTTGCAATTATTCTTGTGTTTTCAATACAAATATGATGGCTTGTGTTGTAAGAATGTTCACCAAGAGCAAATTTATTTATATGATTGTGAAAGATATATGCATTATGTTCCTTCAACTTTGTTTGCAATGAACACCTTGTCTCATCATATTTGTTTGGAGGTTTGGTCTGCATTAGTTTAAAGGTAATGATGTCCAGAAGCTTTATGTCAACGAGAGTGTCTACAATGGAGTGGTTCCCCTACTAACATATCGTTAAATCATACTTTATATGCTCAACCTCTCCCTTGACAATCCCCTATGTGGCCATTGGTTTAAAGTTAATGACGTTCATGGAGCTTTATGTCAACAGGGTGTCTATAATGGAGTGGTTCTCCTACTAACATAATGTTAAATCATACTTTACATGCTCAACCTCTCCCTTGTCAATCCTCTACATGGCTAATGTCTAAGGGGGGTTAATATAGAAATAAGGTCAAATAGATCAATGTCGCGGTCCCTTTTAATAGTTTCTAAACTATAAAAGCTCCTCTCTCCTCCTCCTACAACTTACCCCACTTTAGTCAAGGGGTTTAGCCCACAATGGTTTAAATGCCCTTTCTTACCATGAACCTTCTATCAATGAGGGTGTCCATAGTGGATTAGTGCCTCTTACTAACATATTGTTAGATTAGTTGTAAAACCAATACTTTGTATACTTAGCTAGCTTTGTGGCTAGGTGGGTGTTAATGTCATAACAAAGTTGAATGGACCAATGTTTGTGGTCCCTTAGAATTGTTTCTACGACTATAAAAGCTCATCTCCCCTCCTTTTAGAATCTACCCTGCATTGATCCAAGGGTTTAATCTGTAGTGATTTAAAAGTCCTTGCATGCCATGAAGTTTATGCCAATGGTAGTGTCCACAGTGGAGTGTCACCTCCTACTAACATACCACTAGATTGGTCGTGGGACAAATACTCCATTTGCTCAACCTCTCCTCTATGGAACCTCTATATGGCCAACTTTGTCGTGGTGTGAGTGTTATTGTAGTAATAAGGTCAAATGGATCAATGTGGCAGTTCCTTGGAACTGTTTCTACAACTATTAAAGCTTTTATTCCCTCCTTCTATAGTATATCCCATAGTGGTGTAGGGTTTGGTTGGCATGGTTTAAAGGTTCTTACATGCCATGGATCTTGTGTCAATCCAGGTGTCCACAATGGAGTGTTGCCTCCTACTAACACATTACTAGATTTGTTGTGGGACCTATACTCTATTTAATTGGCTTTTCTTGTGTTAATCCTCTATATGGCCAATGTCATGTCCATGTGTGTTAGTGTAGTGAGAAGTTCATATGAATCAATGTTGTGGTCCCTTGGGATCATTCCTACATCTATAAAATATCATTCCCCCTCCTTCTATGATCTATTCCACATTAGTTCAGAGTTTGGTATGCAACGATTTAAAGGTCCTTGCATGCCATGAATCTTATACCAACAAGGGTGTCCATAGTGGAGTGGCACTTGCTACTAACGTATTTCTAGATTGGGTGCAAGATTAATGCCCTACTTGCTCGAGCTCTCCTTTTATAATCATTTATATGACTAACTTTGTGGTTGGGTGTGCATTGGTATAGTAATAAGGTCGGATGGATCAATGTTGTGGTTCTTGGAATAGTTTGTACTACCATAAAAACTTCCCTCCACTCCATTTGTGGTCTATCCCACATTGGTCTAGGGTTTGGTCCATGATGGTTTAAAGGTCCTAACATGCCATGAAGCTTATGCCAACATGGATGATCATAATGGATTGGTGCCTTCCACAAACATATTGTTATTCTTTTAGTTGCAAGATCAATACTTTATATGCTCATACTCTCTTCTATTGATCCTTTATATGGCCAACCTTGTGGTTGCATGTGCATTAGTGTAGTGATAAGGTTGGATGGATCAATGAGATGGCTACTTGAAATCATTTTTACTACTATAAAAGCTTCTCTCCCCTCCACTCATGGTTTATCCCACATTGGTCTAGGGTTTGGTTTAGAGTGGTTTAAACATCCTTACATGCTAGGAAACTTATGCCAACAGAGGGTCCAAAGTGGAGTGTTGCCTCCTACTAGCATATTATTGAATTGGCTATGATACTGATAGTCTATTTGCTTAGCCTCTTCCCTAATAATCCCTTACATGGCTAGCTTTGTGAGTGTGTGTGTTTGTTAATATTGTAACACGGTCGGATGGATCAATGTTGTAGTCCCTTGGGATCATTTGTACCACTTTAAAAGCTTTCCCCCCTCCTTTTGTAGTCTATTCTACATTGGTTCGAGTTATGGTCCACAATGGTTTAAAGGTCCTTACATGACATGAAGTTGGTGTCAACAAGGGTGTTCACAATTGAGTGGCACCTCCTACTAACATATTCCTAGATTAGATGTGGGGCCAATAATCTATATGCTCAATGTCTCTCATATCGATCCTCTCTATATGGCCAACTTTGTGTGTGTGTTACATACCATGAAACTTATACCAATGGGGGTGTTCTTAATGRAGTGGTTCCCCCTTCTAAAATTTTGCAAGACTGTTTATGGGACCAATATTCTATCTACTCGGTTGCTCTCCCCTGCCAGTTTTGTGTATGGATAATTTTATGTGTGTGTTATTGTGGTAATACGGTTRGATGGATCAATGTTGTGGTCCCTTGGGATCATTTCTATAACTCTAAGTTCCAACAAACAGGGTGACTTCCCTCAATGTTCTCTCGCTAGGATAATGCATTGCCRCCTCTTTCTTTAAGGACAATYGACCCATTAGATATGCCTTGAATTAGAAAGTAATGGGCTCCCCCCTACTTACCAACAACATTTTATGGCTTTACTATAGATAGGGTTTCTCAATCCCTTTATGGTATTCTATGGTATACTCAAGGGATTATTAGGATTCCCATAAATTATTTATATTTTACATTATCAATGTCATGAAGTTTATCTCTCTCTTTTCTCGATCTCCCCCCTTTATTGATTACTCCAAAAGACTTTCTTAGATATTTGTTGTGTACTTTTACACTCTAACTCATATATAAAATATTGACTTGTCTAACTTGTCCTCTCCTTCTATAGTTTATTCCACATTGGTTTGTGGTTTGGTATATAATGGTTTAAAGGTTCCTACATTCCACGAAACTCATGCCAATGGGGTGTTTGCAATGGAGTGGCGCCTCCTACTAACATATTTCTAAATTGATTGTGGGATTAGTACTCTATATGCTCGACTTCTCCCTTGTTGATTCTTAGTATCACTAACTCCATGGGTGCATCATGGTCTAGGGGTTTGTTTTACAATGATTTAAAGGTTCTTACATGCCATGAAACTCATGTCAACAAGGTGTTCATAATGGAGCAGTGCCTCCTACTAATATATTGCTAGAGTGATTTTAGGACTAATGCTCTATCTAATCGACCTCTTCCTTGTCGATCCTTTGAAAACCTAACTTTATGGGTGCAAACAATGTGTCGGGTAGGTGTTATGTTATTTGCATGTGTGTGGCGGGGTGCATCATATTTGACGACTGCGTATGACGATCACTCCCCCCTTTTCTCTTTATGTTGTGTCCGCTAGGCGCTTTCCTGGGGGGGGGCATCCTGGCCCCCCTGGTTATGCGGAGCGTTCCGAGCAATGCCCCAAATTTATTTTTTGATAGTTTTTGTTATTTTAGCATTTTTTTGCTATTTTTAACGGTTTTCTAAATTAATCCCGGATTAAGGGATTAGGGTTTTAGTAGTTGCAGAATACCTAAAATATTGTGTATATTGTATTGTGAATGGTGAAATTAATACAATGAAGAGTTGAGAGGCGCAACACCAAGGAAGACTGTTTTTCTTCCGATTAAGAGTTTCCAGCCTAAATCTTTGTGTACTATGTGTATAAGCCATTGACTAATTTAAATTTTGCTTAGAATCCATATGCGTTGCTTTACATCACATGTTTAAAACTTACACAATGTTATGAGCCATTTAAATAGTTTCTACAACTACAAAACCTATTCTTTTATTTTTTTTAATCAATTTTATAATAGTTTACTTTACAATACAATATATCATCTACAACTTACCTTACTTATATGATACCTATTTTAAACTCTATTTATTAATCAAGTCAATGCATTTAAAAAACTACCATAAAATAAAATATATTTTTACAACTTACTTATATCATACCTATATTAAACTCTATTTATTAATTAAGTCAATGTATTTAAAAAACTAATACAAAATAAAAACCAATTTTTCATGTTAATATAAAAAGAATAATTCTTCATATGAAAAGCCATCGGGTCGAATACTTTGAAAACTAAAGTCTCTGCATTATATCACCAAAACTCATTTGTTTATGTCATGATATAAAACTAGGTATCATCCTTTGAGCCAATGCAACCACTGGGGGACCACATACTCAATGTGGGCCTTCAAACCAATAATGTCTTCATTTATGTGTTTGAAAATTGAAGGGTTTTCCTGTGCCCCCGCCAAGCTAAACAACTATTTTACCCTTTGAAACCAATGGGACCCTTGATAATACCTACAATAAGCAACAATGTCTACATCGTGAAGGCTTTAATCACTTTATCTTTTGCAAAAATTTAGAATAATTATTTTGAATGTCTTTGGAAAAGTTCACAGCTTGAATGTTACTTACAAAGAAAAGAGAATGTACATATTGTTGAAGCAATGTTTGGGATGGACCTATAAGACTTTTGAATGGTAACATAAATATAAAACAACATAATATTTTATTTTACTTAACATAATGTCTTATGGCATTTACTATACTTGGTTATGTTATATAAAACAACATAATATTTTAGGCATTTCATTGTTATTAAATATTTTTGTTTTTCAAAAATTATTATTAATAAAAGGGTTAATAATTCATTTTAATTTGAAATTTTATTATATATAAAATTTAAATTTAAATATTTATGTGTTTAAAAATTTAAAGTTAATTAATATGGATATTAATTATCTATTGTGTATTTAAAATATATTATTGATGATATATTTTAAATTTTGTTTTAGTTTTAAATTTATTAAAAATTTAAAGATATTAGTAAAACTTAAGTATATTTTTTTTGTGTGTTTAAAAAAATTTAAAGTTAAAATAAGTATCAATAAGTTTTTTTTAAATAAATAAAAATTAGAAAAATAAATTTTTAATATATATATACATAATATAAAGTATTCTTCTAATTTTTATTTATTTAAAAAAATAATATATATATATAAAAAAAAAAATTTACATAGGAAAAAAATAATCATTGTACTTTATATTATTAGTGTAATATTTATCAACAAAGAGTTATTATCCCTTCCACCTTTACATGTAAGTACTAAGATCATTTTACTTTTCTCTATGCAATGTATTGTTAACAAGAAATGTTGGTGGATGGATATATTACTTAGGTAAAGGTAAGTATACATAATGAACATATAAAATAGATATAGACATTAATTAGAATCAATGAGATAGTATTCAATATATATCTTTTAACTCTCTTATCATTATTATTTTTCCATCTTAATGTGGCATGTTTAACATATGCACTTAGAATTGGGCACATGTTATTTTCAACCATAATTACATACAAAGTGATTGCATACAACACATGTGGATCTTGAAAATATAGACTCCTAACACAGTCATTTCAATATTCCATGGGACTCTTTAGTATGTGTGTATTAACCATTCCTCTCTTTCATAAAACTTAGCTATATATGGTTTCACACTTCAAGATTAAGGAAGAATTTTCAAGAAATTGGCTTCCTTGGCATCTAAGTCATTTCAAATGCTCCCTTTTAGAGGTTTGCATTACAAAACAATGCCAATATTCTACAAAATAAGTGCAACTTGCATCTTAATAGCCACTTTTGATGCTCAAAGGTGTTCCTTGTGTGCTTATGTGCATCTCAACTTTGCACGTGCACATTCTAGTAATTATAAGATCCATTTTTACTACCAAAGGAAGAAGAGAGGCAACAAATAAAAGGATAAAAATGCTCTATCATTTTTGTTTGGTTCTATGCATACATATATCATGCCCTTCTATGAAATCAAGTTGTCACAATAAGGCCATGCACCGTGCTTTGAGGGGTGGAGGGTTTGCGCTTCACAAATCCACACATCTACAATTATCTTATTAATCTACACTTATGCTAGACACCTTTTTTTCCTTGGAATACAAATTGTCCCACCCTCAAGCCCGTAAGCAAGAATGAGAATGTTGGTACCTTGCTAGCCCCATCAACAATTGGCTCATGAAGAGCACCAAACAATTAGTTCACAAAGAGAAAACATGTCACGAGTAGGATTTGAACTCAAGTAGAGAGGATAACATTCCTCCTCTCAACCACCCAAGTTACACCCCGATTGACATGTTGGACATATATGAGAACCCCGAGTCTCTATTTTAGCACCAACGTTTGGTTCTATTATTGGGACTCATAGTCGATGTACATGATAAGAGAGCAATATGCAGTGAAACCAATTAAAGAAGAGATTTAGTGGTGGTTTGATGTATAAGAGGTTGCATTCACATGACAAGAGGTTGTCCTTTTAAATCTTAAAGTTTAAAAGTTTAGAGGTTGTTATCTATACATGTAGAGGAATATGAAATTTTTTGGGTAGAGCTTCCTATTTTAATACATGAATGGTTAAAAGGGGGGTGGCAGTTGTGGGGGGGTCATCATTGATCTCGGAGGAAAACTAAAATAACCTATGTGTGGGGCCCAGGGAACTCCTTTAATAATCAAATTGAAGCATGTGTCTTATTATAAGGTTTGTGTATAATTGTTGACTCTTGAATTCAATCATTGATTTTGTGGGAGACTCAAGCGCTATGATAAATCAGATGATCCTAAAATACTTTCTAGATGATTATATCCTCACATCTATATTGGCTCAGGCTCATAAGGAGGTTGAAAACTTCCAAAAGATTACATTTTATCAGGTTTTGAGGGAGAACAATCAACGAGTAGATAAGTTTTCTAACGAAGCCACTAATCTAAAAGTGGGGGTGATTAGGATTAATGGAACCACAAGCCATCAAACCATACCTTAATTAAATATTAATGAATCCAAAGGTGTGAACCATCGCATTAAATCTCCTTATGCCATGCACCTACGAGCCTCATTCTCAAATAAAGTCAAGTAAATTGATAAGACTGACATACCCCCCTCACATGCTTGGCTTCATGGTGAGACACGAATTTAAATCATTGATTGGTGGTTATCATTGTCAAGGTGAGATTATGGAGATGTGGAAAAGAAGGTGTCCCAAGGAATTTGGAAACCTACTTTGGATGTTTAGCTAATGTCCGGTAAGAGATGTTGTTTTTATTGTGGTAATGTGCATGGTTGGTATAGTTAATTTTGGTCTAGGAGGTTTCCGAAGAGGGTTGTTGTCTCTGTGTTTCATCAATGCAGGGGGGATTTTTTATCCTTGGTTTGTATTTGGTTTCTGCCCTCTTGGAGTGGATTGTCTCTATTTATTTTTGCCATTAGACTCAGGAAGTGTGGACTACTTCCATGGTTGGTTCGATCTTTTGTTGGGTTTAGGGTTTCCAGGCACCAAAGTTCTTAGAAAGTGTCAAATTGGGGGAACGAAGGTGGTCTTGTGGGAAAGAAGGCTCTTTTTATGGTTTCTCATATATTGTTTGTTCTTGACCCTAGTCAGGTGTTTTGGTATATTGTTTGTCTTGGCCCTAGTATTGTTCTTGTCCTAATGGATTATAGGGAGATGCACAAAATTAAACATGTGATGTGGAATTATGAGGAATTAATCTAGTGTAATTGAATCTCTATCTTTTCAGTAACTGGAAAGGTACATGATAATGAGCATTATGCCATTTTTCAATTTGCATCGATTATCGACATCACAGTACAACATAAACAATAGATAGCTACTCTAGAAGAAGAATGCAACCTACTGAGAAATATGGTTCTAGATTTGAGTAAGGGAGCCCAATCACGGGCTTCCAACCAAAGAACGTTAGTGAATTCATCCTGTGGGGAGTTAAAGGAAGAGGACACTTTGCATCAGCTGGTTGAAGATATGGAGATTGGGAAGCAAGACTCAATTCCTCAATTTTTGGATTGGATGAGGTTGTCAACGGTCGTGTGTTTCATTAAGTTTAATGTTTTTTAAAGATGTTAGAATACAAGGAGTTTCCTTTAGACTTTATAGCTGGAGGAAGTATTGGGACTTTTTGTCCGAGGACATATGTAAGCTATGTATTTGGCATGCAAGGAGCTGTCACTTTTGCTTAAATTTTTTGGACATGAAGTATATGTAATTTTTTTGTTAGATTAGCTACAACTTTATGTAATATGAATTACCTAGTTTCAGTTTGAAGAAAAAGATACATGAATGGTTAAAAAAGATCGTAGAGATTAATCCACCTACTCAGGAGTCTAATGTGAGGGTAAAAAAAACACTTATTTGATAAGGAAGATTCATATGTTTGATTAGAAATTGATGTGCACCATGGATATTTAGTGGGAACACGTCTTTAAAGGATATATTCTTGAGTTTGCAATAAGGTATTGACAACATTTCCTAAAGGCACGAGAGGACTTCTTGAAGGGGCCTTAAAGAAGATTGGTTTGCAAGATTCCATTAGGGGACGATCTGTAAATTGCCATGGATATTCCATTGGAACAGTTCATCACAACATAACTTACAATAATTTGAAATCTCTTATCATGTAATGTTTTAATTTAGATTGTAAATTAGTGTTACTAGCTTAATGCATGAAAATACTGAAATAATTGATACTAAAACAAAAGAGGCTAAGGAAATAGCACACAATGAACACAAGGTGTACCTTGGGAAAACCCAATATATGGAGTTATTGACATTATGGCCTAAATGGTTGCTACAAGATCTTCTACTTCCTATGTTATGCTTCAATATCCCACTTCTAGATGTTATATTCAACCATGGAACAATAAACACTACAATAAGAATGGAACCCCTTTCTATCTTAACAACCCAATATTTAATATGACATGGTAGCCATATATGATTAGGTTTAGGGTTTTTTCATGCCTTAACCTCCGATTAATGTTAGAGTTTTGGACCCTCTAGAATCTTCTTGAAGTCCACACATGACTAGCTCCACATGTGTGAGTAATGCAAGTTGACGTGGCATCCACTTGGAATAATGGTGATCAATAGGATAGATCAACTTGTGAGAGGCATACCTTCCACATATGAACTCCAACTGAGATGGTTTTCACATTGTTGGAAATCTCTCAATGTCTATAACAACGTCAAGAGATTACAGACTTTGTTTGCAAAGTTTTGACCCCAAAAATAGTCATTTAAGGCCTCAAACGAGCTTTAGAAAGTTTTGGGTCCCAAATCACCAAAGCAAGACCTGCCTCTAAAATGGGTCGTACAAGCCAATAGCTCATTTTTTCCACCTATAAAGTAATGACCTATTCTAAATCATGGGATGCTATCAATGGAGAAGGGATTATTTTCCTTTGACCCCAACAACGTGGTATCTTAAGCATTATGCCTAGGGAGAGTGGAACTCAATGGGTGGATGGAAGATTGAATTGTAGAAATCATAGAAAGGATGAATGAGGAGTTATTGAATATGGACGAAATATGGAGTGGAGGAAGTGAGTGTGATGAGTGCATTGAGCAACATCCAATTGATAGGCAATTTTAGTACATGAAGTGCATGTAATATATATGTGCTAAGAAAGAAATGCCCCAAGGGAGTACAACAAAAGTGTTGACTTGACCACTTGACCTTATAGAGGGTAAGATAATTTAATAAGAAAGGTAGTGAAGAGTGGTAACAGTTGTAAGACTATGGTTGGAAGTCAAATGACGTTGCATTGGAACAAATTGAAGAGACTCTTATGTTAGAGAAGTGGCAGACTAGAGGTGATAATATAGAAGATGATTATCGTGGTGAAAATGTGCATGTAGGATAGGGTAAGAAAATATGGCCCACATTGCACATAGATGTTGTTGATGAACATGTTTAATCCTTCACATGTAGTATGAAGGTTAATTGGAACATGATGTTGAGGAAGTCAACCCACCTTGAGAAATGCCCCCTACCATGTATTGTCAGTTTGGAAATACTTTACTATTGTATTAATTTGGTGATAAAGTTGAAGTTGATAGTGATAAAAATGAATATTTGGTGCAAAATTGGTTAAAAGAAGCTAAGCAGGATCTTGATTGTGTAATAAGAAGATCAGAGATTCATATTGCACTTGGGACAAGTAAGTAGAATTGACTTTGATAAAATCACAATATTCATGGATTTGTCACTATGTTGATGTCTATTTTATAGAAGCGGAAACAAAGATTCTAAAAAACATTGGTTCCTTCACAAAACCATTTGAAGCATCCAAGGAACTTAACCAACTATTCAAATTGTGGAGTTTCAAACTGCATTGAGAGACCAAGGATTATAATAGTATATGAAGTACAAACATAACACACCACCTAAACTTGCAAGGGAGATGATGGAGATCAAGTGGGATCGTGGAGTTTCAAACTACATTGAGAGACCAAGGATTATAATAGTATATGAAGTACAAACATAACACACCACTTAAACTTGCAAGGAAGATGATGGAGATCAAGTGGGATCGTTATAGAGTTTGAGAAGCTAAAGTTTGAATAACAAAGAATTGTTGAGCTTAAAAAAATTAAGTAAAAACCAAGAGAAACTAATTATAAGCATCGGAGTTTGCAATGCCTTTGGAGTCCATAAGTGGATTACTTGAGAGTTCAACTCCTGACATAGTGTAGTTCCAAAGTTGTTAACAACATTATTAAAGAAAATTCAAGAGTTGGATAAAGTTAAGAGTAAAGTTAAGAGTATATGAGGAAATGACTAATGCACAATATATTGCATGGAAGGAAATTATCAAAGTGACTGCTAATTCTAATAGCGTATAAGACTTGGGATAATGTGCCTAATATTTCTCCCATAGGTGTTAAATCTAAGTATTGTGAGATATGCACATGACATGGTCACGATCCTCTTCATTATACTTTCCTACAAAAATACAACTATAGTTATGGGAATGTTATAACCCTATTTTTTT
>ML789447.1:657230-671067 GCA_009831015.1 Picea engelmannii
GACTTTTCTATATGTACTTGCGTTTACTTCTTAAAACTTAAGAGTGAAGTTTTTGACAAGTTTCTGGCCTACAAGGCCCTTGTAGAAAAGTAATCTAGACATCAAATTCAAAGGTTAAGAACATATAATGGACGCGAATATGTGAAAAATAATTTTACAAGTTATTACACTACACAGGGCATTCAATGCAACACACTATTCCATTTACACCACAACAAAATGGTGTTGTTGAGAGAAAGAATCACACATTAAAAGAAATGGCTAATTGCATGATCCAATCTAAGGGATTAAGTCTAAAGTAATGGGCGGAAGCCATCAACTGTGCAAATTACATAGTAAATCGTACTCCCACAAAGTTTCTTAAAAATATAACACTAGAAGAAGCTTGGACTAAAATTAAACAAGATGTAAGTCACTTCCATGTATTTGGAAGTATAACATGGGCTCACATTCTTGATGAGAAAAATAAAGCACTGCAGCCTAAAAGTGAGAAGTGTATGTTTGTTGGTTATTCTGAAGGTGTCAAAGGTTATAGACTTCTTCAAATTATTATTAGAAGAGATGCTAAATTTGATGAAACTATCTTCGCATGTGAGCCTAATTCGGTGATTACACCTTCTTCGGCTTGCAAGCCATCTTCGATGTTTGTGCCTTCTTCTGTTCCTGTTATGGTTTCTTCTTCAGATGATGACAGTGAGGATGAAAATCCACCTCTGCCTGTTCACCTTCCTCCACACGAGTCCTTTGAACCTGAACCAACACCAACTCCACCGCTTCCTAGATGGGTCTGTTCAACACGAGAAGCAACCGATGATCTTGTCGCTGATCCTTCAGATCAATGTCAGACACGTTCACAATTCTAGCGAGTCTCTTCTCTTTTGGCTCAAGTTTCAGAGACTCACAATCCAAAGACATCTGTAGAAGCTTCAAGTCATCTAGATTAGGATAGAACAATGAATGAAGCATATTGTTCTTTAATGGAAAGCGATACTTGGAATCTTGTACCTCTTCCAAAAGGAAGAAAACTTGTTAGATGTAAATGGGTCTACATAACTAAATGTGCATCAGATGGAAGTGTTGAAAGACACAAGGCTCGGTTAGTTGCTAAAGGATTTTCCCAAGTTGAAGGAATTGACTATAATGAAACCTTTTCCCCTATAACCAAAATGAATTCCATCTGCCTTGTTCTTTCCCTTGCTGCATCACACAAATGGGAGGTCCATCAGATGGATGTTAGATCCGCCTTCTTGCATGGGGATTTGCAAGAAGAAATCTACATGGAACAACCTCTTGGCTATGTCCAGAATTACTCTAGCCTTGTTTGTTGCCTTAAGAAATCTCTTTATGGTCTTAAGCAAGCTCCCCGAGCTTGGTATGCCAAAATGGACAACTTTCTTATTGACACTGAATTTTGTAGATGTCATTCTGATCCTAATGTATATACCAATAAAGTAGGAAGCCATCTCATAATTCTTTTTCTTTATGTTGATGACCTTATCCTTACTGATAGAGACTCAAAACTTTTAAACCATGTGAAAACCAGCCTTAAGAAGAAATTTGAAATGATAGACTTAGGTTTTTTGCACTATTTTCTTGTCCTCCAACTTTTGCAAACTAATGAAGGAATTTTTCTTTCCCAATCTAAGTATGCTTGTGACCTTCTTCATCTCTTTCACATGGAAGATTGTAAACCAACCCCTTCTCCCTTCCAATTTGGAGTCAAGCTTGCCGCCGCTTGTACTTCTCCCGAATTTGATGCCACCTTGTATCGTCAGTTGGTTGGTATCCTCTTATACTTGACTCATACCCGTCCTGATATTTCTTTTGTTGTTGGTATTGTTGCCCGGTATATGCGAACACCCCATGAAAGCCATTGGAAAGCAACTAAAAGGATACTTCGATATGTTCGGGGGTACAATTCATTTTGGGATACATTACAATTCAGGGGGGGCTCCTTTATTGGTTGGTTTCATTGATTTAGATTGGGTCGGCAATCCTGATGATCAGAAGTCTACTACAAGTTATGATTTCAGCTTTGGTTCAAGACCTACCACTTGGGCCTGTAAGAAACAATAGGCTATTGCACTTTGTTCAGTAGAAGCAGAGTACCGAGCAGTGGTAAATGCAAGTCAGGAAGCCTCGTGGCTTCGACAAATCCTTTTAGAGTTTGGATTCCAGCAGTAGCATCCTACCAACCTTTGTTGCGACAATCAGAGTGCCATCAAGCTCGCCAAAGACTCAGTTCAACATCAACACAACAAACACATCGAGCTACACTTGTACTTCATCAGAAAGCTCATTCACAGTCAAGTTTTTTGAAGTGCTATTTTTCCCTATAGAAGATCAAGTTGCAAACATTTTCACAAAGTCTCTTACAGAAGCGAATTTTTCCAAACTTCGATCTATGTTAGGACTTTAGGAAGTTGTCATTAAGGGGGGATAGGCTCTAATGCCTCCTTCCTTCTCTAATTGTGTCACTATTTTAAATCCTTCAATCCTATCCCAAGTTGTTCTTAAGGGGGGATGTTAGTGTTGATATTATGGTAGCTGTGGGAGGTATTAACCACCACATGTAACCTCTGACAAGACTAGAATAGTCCGAGAAGCAAGAGAAACCCCAAAATGTTGGATAATAACCCTAGGAGACAAGTCGACACAAGAGAATATTTAATATTGAGTTATTAGCCTCCAGAAAGAGAAGTCGTCTTAGTCAAGTGAGATAGACTAATATAAATACAGGGCACTAGAGCTCATTTGTCATATACACTCTCACAACTGCATAAGACCAGTGGTGTGCAATTTTGGAGAGAAACTGCAGCTGTAGCTGCTGCAACTGGAATTTCGGTTTTAGCTTGGACTTTCTCTTGGTTATGGTTTGGAATTTCTGCTTGGTCTTTGGTTATTCTTGCTTGGTGTGCTAGCCTTGGAGAAAGGTGCACTACCTTGGTTGGTTATTGAATTACTTCCATAATTATTCTATTTGTCAAGGTTAAGGTACTCCGGGGTGGCCTTGTGCCTATGGTTGGGTGACAATATTGTTATATTGTCTATGGTGAAACAATCACACCTATTTTTCTAACAGGTTATGGGCCCACACTATCTTCAGATAGTCTAACCGCTGGAAGATAGATTGGGAGGATTTGCTCAATTACAGTTGTAGTCAAAGTTTTTGCTACAACAACGAAACCCTAACCCTCTTGTTAAGGCACCTTAAGTGAAGATATTGACCTAATTCCTAGATATCCTAGTGTGCCCTAGCCTATTGCACCTCCTGGTACTCTCAACAAGCCAATGCGTCAAGTTTGAGTTTTTGGTCAAAGTCAAAGGTTGACCAATTCAAAGCAGTCATGACTTACTCTATGAAGTCATAAAACAAGTTAGAAGGGGCTTCTAACTTTAGAGCATGGAAGACAAGGATTGACCTCATCCTTGCCAAGAATAAAGTGTTGGATATCATGAAAGGCAAGATCATGGAACCACAGTTTGAAGCAAGAAAAGAGAAGGAACCTCAAAACATTGAAGTTATGGAGAAGTTCAAGGAAAATGACATCAACACTATGAGTATCATAGTGGACTCTGCAAAAGACCACTGGATACCCTACATCTCTCATCTTAACTCATCTAAGTAGATGTATGATGCCCTAACTAACCTCTTCTCAGTCAGAAACATTGGACAAGTAATGAGTATGAAGAATGAGCTTCGTGACATGAAAATGAATGATGATGACAACATAACGTCATACTTTTTAAGAATCTCTCAGTTAAGAGATCAACTACAAGCTATTGAAGAAATCATTTCGGAAAAGGAACTAGTAAATGCAGTACTCAATGGAATTCCCAGGACATGTGATGCATTTGCCACAAGCATGAACACAATAAAGGAGTATCCCACATTTGAAGAACTTTGGACTTGTTGTGCACAAGAAGAATCAAGGATTAACGCAAAAGAGAAATCCCAAAATAAATATGATGATCAAGCCTTCACAACAAAATTCAAGAATTTTAGGAATAAGAGGAAGTTTGGCTTAAGGAAGAAACTGAATCAAGAAAAGGATATGTCAAAATTATAGTGCTTCAACTGTCGAAAATATGGTCACTACAAGAACCATTGTCCTGAGTTAAAGAAAAGGAAGGAAACAAGATGAAGCAACAATTGCCGAAGAAAGGGAACCCTCAAAGAAAGACAAGCACGATAAAACAAACTTATTCTTCTAGTCAAGGTAACAATATTCTTCTATAATATAGTTCTTGTACATATCATGCATATCTATCTCTTAGAAGATAAGATGGTCAGTGGAACAATACCTATGGAAGAATAACAAGATAATGATTGTTATTACAATGACTACAATGCATATGAATAGGATGAAGTACGTTGGCAATCTTTGGTGACAATTCCTGTGGAAACTATTATATAAGTAACAATTGCCAGATGGGCCACAATCAGAATCAAACTTGAAGAGACCCAGAAGGAGTGAGAAAGAAGTTAGGAAGAAACTAGAATAAAACTTGTGACACTTTGCATAAAGCAATAAGGATGCAAACAAAATCATGGACTCTCTTAGATGGAGGGAGCTGATTGTAGAATTCCAAAAGAAGAGCATGCATTTAGGCATGAAGCCAGGATTAGGAGGGAGCTAATCATAAATAATATAATCCATTGAAGAATCCATGAAGATTATAAAGTATCTATCCATGTTCCCCATTGGAAGTAGCAGCCATGATAAGCAGAACATGTTTAGTTTGACTCTAGAAGAAATTTTCTTCAAAAAGAAGCCTTAAGTATCCTTGGTTGTCCATCTACATCCATGTTCCTATGATAAAATGAAGAAGACGACTCCATGGACCCAAAAGATAAAGAGGAACATGAGGAAGAACATGAAGATTCCAAGAAAGAAAGAAAATCCAGAACAACCAGTTATTATATCGAGAATCATAAGACTACCAACATGGTTTGAACCCACTAGAAGCAATCAAGCAGAAGAAATGGAAGTTGTGATGAAGAACAATGTATGTAAGAAATTGTGAAAAAAACTTATGAATGGAAGCATTGAAAGATTCAAAACTACAGGTTCTTCTAGAAGGAGGGAGAAGACTATGACAACAAATTATTTTAGTAAACAAAATATACCTCTTGCAGTATCCATGGATTGAAATTTACATGTAAAAGACTGTTCTTCCCAATAAACCAGATTGAGAAAGAAGCTTATGTAGAGCAATCTCAAGGTTTTGAGGTATACCAGAAAGAGACCCATGTATGGAAATGGAAGAAGACCTTGTATGGATTTAAGCAACTTGATGCAGAGTATCTCATATACAATAGAAGCATGGTGAAAACTTCCTATGACAGAGAAAGTGTATTAGAATGGTTACTCAAAAGCCTAGGATGATGGATTGCAAATCCATGGCAAATTCCCATGATAACAGATCTGAATAAGTTGAAGAGACTCTAATCCAACAGACTCATCTCTGTATTGACAAATTGATTGGCTCGTTAATGTATTTGGAGAATACTCAACCAAATATTTGTTTTGTGGGATGTTTAAATTATGACATACAACTACATGAATTTATCGATTCAGATTGGGCAGGGAGTGCAGATGATAGAAGAAGTGCTACTCGGATATGTTTCAGTTTGAATTTTGCCACGATATTATGGGAAAACAAAATTCTGTTGCACTCAAGAAGCAAAGTATATTGCACCTTGTGATGCTTGTACATAAGCAATATGGCTTTGTAAGTTGGTTTCTGGACCGTCTGATTAGGTGTTGAATTCGACCATGATATATTGTAATGATCAGTTCCATGTGAATCTTTCAGAGAAACCGATGTTCCATGACAAGCTGGAGTACATTGAGATCAAGCATTATATTCTCCATGATAAAGTCCAGAAGAGAGAAGTGGTTCTCCAATATATCTCCATAGATGAGCAGATAACAAATATTGTGGTAAAGCCTCTGCCCAAGATGAAAAGTTTGCATACATAAGAGACAAGTTGGGGCTCATGGAGACGACTTCCTTAATGGAAAAGGAAGTGATTACTCCCAGGTTGGGAAGGAGCACTGATATGTTATTGATTTATGGACAGTCATTTTCCAGTTCGGAAAATGGTCTAGGTTGAGTAGTTCCTTTCCATTTCGGAAAGTGGTTCAAGATTTCTTACAGACATGCATTTTCCAGTTTGGAAAATGGTCTAGATCGTACAGTCATTTTCATAATTAAAATGGTCTGATAGATTGATGATGTATCATAGACAATGATTCCCCTTGTGGTCAGTGTGGGGGAATGGTCTAGGATATTCATTCTTCTTAGCAATCACTCTTAATAGTGGTCAAGTAAAATGGTTCGCCTCGTCGGGCAGTCATTATTTCGAAGTTCACATTTTTGAGAAGTTTCGAAGAATGGTCTGTTTTGGAGGCTGGTGCAGGACAATCATTTCCATAGGAAATGATCCAGACAATCATTTCCATAGGAAATGATCCAGACAATCATTCTCTAGGGCAGACTCATTCTCTCTAGGTTGCACTATGATTAGTGCCAAAGGAATGGCCCAGTTAGGTGAATGGTCCAAGTTCAACAATCAGAGACATGTATTCCCTAGGGCATACTCATTCTCTTCAGGTTGCACTATGATTAGTGCCAGAGGAATGGCCCAACTAGGTGAATGGTCCAAGCTCATAAATTAGGGACAATTATTCTTCTATGTTGTGGAAGAATAGTCCAGATAGCCATGGTTGATGTTTTACTTTATGAGGGAAGATGCTCTTCCAAATCTCACAGATGTGAGTGGAAGAATGGCCCAGATGACTCAGTTTGTATCATGATATTGTTATGCAGGTTGATATCAGATGATATGATTGTTGTGAAGACTGTATGTCTCTGTACAACAATTTTATGACACTGTGGTGGATGTATTCCACTGGTTGTGACTATGTGTCATTGATTATTAGCCGTGTTCTACTAGGCATGGTTTTGTACCACTGGATAGTAGTTGTGTACTACTATGGATAGATATAGTTGTGTTCTATTGAATGGTATTGTTCTGATTTCCATAGAGACTATCACTGGTGTTGGAGATTATTACCAGCTAGACAGATAGTCAGTATGCTGATGGAAAGACATTCTCCCTATGGAAAATGGTCCAGGACAATCATTCTTCTAGGACGTATGTCCAGATTAGAAGAATAGTCCTTGTATCCCATAGCATGGCTTTCGACATCTGTTGGAACAATTATTATTCTAGGACATATGCCCGAATTAGAAGAATGGTTCGTGTATCACTCTATGGAGTGAGTGATTTATTCAACATCATGCCCAATTACCCAGATGGAGTATGGCTTCGAGAGATGATGCATTTGATGCTATCAAATGATATTGATAGTGATGATGGTGCTGATGATTTGATCATGAGATAGCCTGTGTGACTATGATGATGCTATCGGTTGAATGGTTTGTTTGTGCTCAATACCACTGCCTTTAATACCTCCCTAGCTAGGAGGGAGTGTTGATATTATGGTAGCTGTGGGAGGTATTAACCTCCACGTGTAACCTCTAACAATACTAGAATAGTCTGGGAAGTAAGAGAAACCCTAAAATGTTGGATAATAACCCTAGGAGACAAGTCGGCTCAAGAGAATATTTAATATTGAGTTATTAACCTCTATAAAGAGAAGTCGGCCTAGTCAAGTGACATAAACTAGTATAAATAGAGGGTACTAGAGCTCATTTGTCATACACACTCTCACAATTGCATAAGACCAGTGGTGCACAAGTTTGGAGAGGAACTACAGTTGCAGCTGCAACTGGCATTTCGGTTTTAGCTTGGACTTTCTGCTTGGTCTTTGGTTATTCTTGCTTAGTGTGCTAGCCTTGGAGAAAGGTGTGCTACCTTGGTTGGCTATTGGATTGCTTCTACAATTATTCGATCTGTCAAGGTTAATGTGCTCGAGGGTGGCCTTTGTGCCTATGGTTGGGTGACAATATTGCTATATTGTATATGGTGAAACGAGCACAACTAATTTTCTAACAGTTAGGATATTTATACACTTGGGAGTTAGCTAAGATCTACTTGGTCTAATGTGTCGTTAGGTAAAAGTGTATTTCTTAGTGTGTTTCTTCAGTATGCATTAGTAGTTAGGAAATCCGATGGTCGCGACATGTTCCCGACATAGAGTGATCTGGCGATTCATATTCTCCTTGATCTTAACGACCATTGATCTGTGGCTTAACACCCGATTGGTCCATGATCTCTATTTAAAGAACATGGAGGGTCATTTGTCAATGATCGATTGTGAGAAACTCTCTTGTAAAATATCTCTGTAATCTTTTTCTTTTGCATTAATAAGCTGCTCCAAGTGGCCATGTTGGCTGGGGCCGTGGACGTTTCCCTGTAAGGGTTTTACCACGTCAAAACATCGGTGTGTTTATCTTTGATTTGGTTGTGTTTGTGGTTACTGAAGGTGTTCGTCCTTTGTTGGAATACATCTGTTGTCGAACAAAAAGGAGACATATTTGAAGCACTTCAAAATGGTAGGAAATGACAATTTTTTTAATATGTTGCACACTTTGATTAGAAAGACTTTGAAATCTACAATTTCTATGCAAAAATGAACACTCACTAATGTTCTTACTTGTTTTTGCATACTACACAAAAAGGTACATCTACTTCAAACTCAAACAAAGTTTTTGACTGAACAATTGACGTCATTTAATGATGACACCAAGGAACAAGAAAACAAACTTAAGGAATAAGAAAACAAACTTGCGCTTGTTGATTGTGAGTTGCAATCTTTTTCCTTTGACGAAGTCAGTGTAGCCTTGACTGATGACACTAAAAAAAAAGTGGATAAATTGAAGTTTCAACATGAGGATCGGGTTGAAAAAATAGATAACTTTGTTAGACCATGGGAAGAATTACAGTTTAAACGAAACAAATATGGTTTAGGATATGAAAAATATCATGATAACTTTTTTCATATTCCTAATTATTGTAAACCACTTACATTTGTGAGCGGTGGTTTTTTGGTTAATGTTGATAGGAAGGAAGAACTTGATAAGGAACATGTACATGATGTTGATACAAATTTTGATGATGATACCAATGTTGAGGATATTGATGATAATATAAGTATTAAGGATTTGTTGGTTGATGATGCTCAATTGGATAGAGAAATTACACTGTGTTGAAAATGTCACCAAGTTGGCCATGTTGAGTTCAAATGTTTTGATCTTTGCCCATGTGTTTTTTGTGGGAAAAAAAACTATGTTTAAGAAAGATGTTGGAATCGACTAAAGATTAAGAGGAAATATATAAATTTTGAATGGTTAGGGACTTGGCATTGGAGTTTGGAAGCTAAGTTATTGGAATGATCTTATGGATGAGTTTATACACAGGTACAACCATACTTGATTGGACATATTTCTACAGTTGATGAATATGAATGTTTTTCAAGATTGGATGATACAGGGCATGATTGGGGCCCGCTTGATGTAATCTTCTGAGTTGAAGATATAGTCTCTAGACTCCGCTCGAAGATGGTTTGATTAGCCTTTTCCACTTTCAATAGAGGTATATCTCATTATTTAGACTTCTCATTTTTTAGTCGACAAGGGGGGAATATTGATATGTTAGACTTCAAGTTTCGAAGTCTAACTTACATGATTGCAGTGTATGATGACTGATTTAGGATTTAGGATATCAAATGAATTTATGATTTCATGATGATGGATGATCAAGGATTATTTTAGGACATGATACTTGTTCCTGATTGGATGATGGATTTGAAGATGTTAGCACATATCACTCACACAAAGTCTTTGATTAGAAATTATTCTTAGGAGATTGATGATTGATAAATTGATGATTTCCAGGTTATAAGATATTGGATGGATAACTTACCACATTTTTTGGCATTCGATGGATTTTCCAACATGATTGATGGACATTCAGGTTCAGGATTTGGAGTAGTGCCAATGATTTATCTGGTTTACTACTCAGAGTTTTTTTGGCTAAGGGTTTTTTTTATATATAGGTTTTGGATGTTGTTCGACACATTTTTTTTTTCCTGTCAATATGATTTTTTGATAGTTTTTTTTATGTGTCGATATGTGAGAGATTCATAGTCTTCAGAATTCTCAGGGATGGTCTTTTGACCTTGCAAAGGAAATATGATTCTTCTGTTAATTTCTCTTGGCACATTGGATTCCCATGGTTTTTCTAGATATGAGATGTGTTAGACTTGTAGCTAATTCACTTCTCATCAAGATTTGCTCTCATTGGTTTGGGTTCACTTCAGTGACCTCTCAGAGGATATCTGGCTCATTTGATGCATAATGAGTTTTCCATATTTTTTTTTCAGCATCCACTTTTGGCGGTTTTTCAGACAAATCTTCATTGACACTCATGAGATTTCATACCGTGAGTTACAAATTGAAGACTTGGATATGTTACTAGTCTTTGTTGTTGTGTTGATACATTTGTAAGGACTTAGTATTAAAGTTTTTTTTTAGAAATAATCCTAAGTCCTAACTAGATCTTAACAACTGATTAGTTATGATACGATTTTGGGGTCGTTACTTTGAGTTGTATTATTAATGTACCATTGATGTACATATTATTTGACTTCACTCGATGCCTTTTTCGCCCGTCCTCTTTGTCTTCTTGATTTTGTAAGTTATTTTACTTTCTTTGTTATTTTCTTGTTCCACATTTTTATCATTACTAGCATAAAAAAAATGCTAGATTAGAATTCTAAGTGAAATAAGCAATATTGACTTTATTTGTATAATTGTATCCAATATTCAATATTTTTCCATGGGAAGCCCTTATGTTATAGCTCCTCCTCCACTTCATAATTGTCTCCTCTCTGAAATCTTTGATAGCAACTTCCTTGCTCAATACCTACAAATTAAATACAATGTTATAAATTTGAACTAAAACATAAGATATTGATCTTCTAATAGAGGAAATTCAAATGCAAGTAAATGATTTTAAGGTGTTTTTTGTAAGACCTTTGTTTCTTTCTACATGATTGTATGTGCATGTAAAAAAATCAATGAAAAATGTCTTGTTCAAAGGTAATATCACTGTTGGCATGCTTAAATGAGACAAATGAATATGTATGCACCATATGAATGTAAAGAAACATAACACAATTACCGACTTAACGAGAATTGTGACCTCAAAACGAGAACTCTAGCCCTTAAAACCCATATTTTTGCATAAAAAACATGAAAATCAACCCCAAAATCAAAAAGTGGTGCTACTGATAGCACCATTTTTTCTAACGGGGTCAAAATTAAAACATTTTTCAAACATGGTCTTCAAAAATCATACAATGGCTCAGAAAAACCTTAAAATCAACACCTAAATAAAAAAAAAAGATGTTACCTAAAACAAAATGTTTTTTCAAAACGTTAAAATTATAGATAATTTGAAATTTGATTCTTAATAGTTGGTACTATTAAAACCAAAACCTCAAAATCAACCATCAAATTGAAAAATACTACTACCAGTAACACCCATGCAAAAATTGGGGTATTAAAATGACAGAATTTTTAAAGCGGTAAAAAAATCATCACTATTGTCAACAAAATGCTAAAATCAACCCTTAAATGCTTACTTTTAAAATATTAATTTATCACTCCAAGCACAAGATAATACATAATACCATGAAAATATCACTCTATACTTAAAAAATTCAACATCACTTTTTAATATTTTTTAACTTTTAATTAAAAAAGTAAATACAAGTTACATTGAATGAAACATAAATTATTTCTTAAAAGTATTGTTACATTGTCCATATTCAAAACATATGAGTTAATAAATTTTATTATATTCTCCATAATCAAAACATATGAGTTAATAAATTTTATTATATTCTCCATAATCAAAACATATAATTCATAAAACATAGAAATGATTCATAACTTCATGTAAGATGATATGTAAGTTAAATGCTCATTTCTTGTTATCATACAAACAACAAACATCATATGGGTCAAAAATACATAAAATGTTTCAGACACTTATTCAGATTGAGTCATGGATTCTGAAATACCATCAGAGTCTACATTGTCTTCAGATGAATGATTGGATGAAGATGTAGATGATCCAAACTCTTCTCTATTGTCGATGAATGCACCATATGAGTCTACTTGCATGCCCAACATTTTAGATGTCAAAAGACTTTTAGATATACGACTAGGTTCAACAGTCTCTCATCTTGGAGTTATTTCTTGTGGCAACAACCTCTTGATAATCTTTATTGTCCTGGAGCGAAGAGTTCATCTGTTTATCAAATTGAAGTCATAAACAAGTATGTCAACATCCTCTAATTTTAAGAGGGCAGTGCGACAATGATCCAGATGGATATCGATGGCCACCCACCTTTTTCAACTGGCTCAAAACAGTTTTCTGACAATTTTGGCAATTTACTATTTTTAGCAGTTTTAACTTCCGAGGCCATTTTGAGAGCCTAATTGAAGGTTTTTAGGTATCGAGCTCCTCAATGATAGTCAAAGGCATGATTGACCCCCAAAATGAATCTCCTCGACGATACCTTTCCAACGGGCTATCACACGCCTAAAACATAGATCGTATGCAAAAGTTACAACCCCGGGAAGTTGATGTACTAACTTACCCAAACGGGGCCCACACGACTTTTGGCGCTTCATCTCCTAGGGTTAGGTTTTTGGATGTCTATGGTTTTTGGCATTCTTTCTTATTGTAAAAAGGCCTTCAGAGCCTCATTGTAACCTTCTTCTTGCGAATGTGCGCTACCGTCACATCTCTTCTCAGAGATAAGCCGCCACCATTCCATCAAGCTTGTTTTCGCTGCATTTTACAGTTTCAGCTTATTTCATTATTGAATAGAAAACCAGTTTTACTGTATCTCTGTTATTTTGTGTTAAACACCTCTTAATAATCTGTATTCATTTCGTTCTGCTCATAAAATCTGGATCAATGGTATCAGAGCCAAGTTTTCTCATTGTTGTCTTAATGCATGTCCTCAACGAGGTCAGAGTACAAAGAGTTGGGTCTCGAGCTTGTTTCTCTTAAGGACAGAAGCTCTCGCACGCCCAAGTGACCTCCCATGGCAGGAGAAAAGAAAGATGATGGGACAGGTGATCCTTTCAAACTGTTGATTGAGGAAGCCCTCACGCAACAGAGGAACGAGATGATGGATAGTTTCGCGTAAATCCTTCGACGACTACCAACAAGCGACGCATCTTCTTCGAACGGAGGCGCCGCCCCCTTTAAGGTATAAATAAACTTTGATATTCCTATATTTGAAGTTCAGATAGATGCAGATGCTATAGACAAGTGGTTGAATCTACTAGAAGGGTATTTTTCTGTTCATAAATTTTCGAATAGAGAAAAGATTACTTTTGCGCTCCTCAAAGCCATTCCCCATGTCAAAGATTGGTGGGAAACTTTCTGTGAGCAAAAGGAAATAGAGGAAACCTCATTATTTTTAGTCACGACCACCTGGGAATCCTTCAGGGATGCTATTAAGGAACAATACTACCCTGTCGGAAGTTATGACGACCCGTATACCAAATGGACCACATTGCAGCAAGAAAGAGACCAAGCAATGCCAGATTTTAGAAATATCTTCCATACCTTGTGCACCAAGTTGGGTATCAAAGATTCAGAGCGACATCTGGTGCTCAAGTATCGTGGTGCTCTGCATAGATACATCCAGAACGAAATGGAATTTCTGGACACCTCATCCTTGGGCGCGCCCTACCGATATGTCGTCAAAATCGAGCAGAAGCTCAAACAAAAGATGCGACAATTTGGGTCTGGGAACCCCTCACAACAAAATCCAGG
>ML789448.1:2659-13531 GCA_009831015.1 Picea engelmannii
TCGGCGGAAACTTCCCTGATTTTTTGCATTGTTAGGTACTCGCGGGCTGTTTTGGGCTAGCCCGCGGATACCCGCGTGCAGTAAGAGGACAGCAAGCGGATGCCCGCGCCCAGTGAGAAGTTAGGGCGTGGGTTGCTTGTTTTAAGTGGTTTTTTGAGGAATTACTCAGCATGGCTTTGTCTAGGAAGAGGCATGAGTTGGCCTGATGCCAGGTAAACCTGTATGGTGCAATTTAGGGTTATAACAATAGGCTAGGTAGAGTAGGCTTGGCTAGGTTAGGCTAAGTAGAGTAGGCTAGGCTAGGCTAGGTAGAGTAGGCTAGAATAGAGTAGGCTAGGGTAGGTATAGTAGGGTAGAGTAGGCTAGGTAGAATAGGCTAAGTTTGGCTAGGCTAGGATAGGATAGAGTAGGCTAGGCTAGGTAGAGTAGAATAGGCTAAGATAGAGTAGGCTAAGCTAGACTGGGCTAGGTAGAGTAGGCTAGGATAGATTAAACTAGGCTAGGATAGGATAGAATAGTATAGGCTAGGATAGAGTAGGCTAGGCTAGGTAGAGTAGGCTAGGATAAAGTATGCTAGAATAGAGTAGGCTAGGCTGAGATAGGCTAGGATAGAGCAGGGTAGGCTAGGTAGAGAGGCTAGGTTAAGTAGAGTAAGCTAGGCTAGGTAGAGTAGGCTAAGATAGAGTAGGCTAGGCTAGGTAGAGTAGGTTAGGTAGAGGAGGTAGAGTAGGTTGGGTAGAGTAGAGTAGGCTAAGCTAGACTAGGTAGAGTAGGCTATGATAAAGCATAATAGAGTAGGCTAGGCCATGTAGAGTAGGCTAGGTACAGTATGCTAGACTAGGCTAGGCTAGGCTAAGATAGACTACGCTAAGTAGTGTAGGCTAGGCAAGACTATGATAGAGTAGGCTAGGCTAGAGTAGGCTAGTATAGAATAGGCTAGGCTAGGTAGAGTAGGCTAGGATAGGATAGAGTAGGCTAGGTAGAGTAGGCTAGGATAGAGTAGGCTGGTATAGAGTAGGCTAGGCTAGGCTAGGCTTGGTAGAGTAGGCCAGGTAGAGTAGGCTAGGCTAGACTAGGCTATGATATATTAGGCTAGGCTAGGTTAGGATAATGTAGGCTAGGTAGAGTAGGCTAAGATAGGATAGAGTAGGCTAGGCTAGGATAGGCTAAGTAGAGTAGGCTAGAAAGAGTAGGCTAGGTAAATTAGGCTAGGCTATGCTGGAGTAGGCTAGGCTAGTCTAGGCTAGAATGGAGTAAGATAGGCTACGTAGTGTAGGCTAGGTAGAGTAGGCTAGGTTAGGTAGAGTAGACTAGGATAGAGTAGGCTAGGCTATGCTATGATAGACTAGGCTAGGCTATGTTAGGCTAGGCTTGGTAGAGTAGGCTAGGTAGAGTAGGCTAAGCTATGCTATGCTAGGCTAGGATAGACTAGGCTAGGCTATGATAAAGTAGGCTAGGCTAGGTAGAGTAGGCTATGATAGAGTACGCTGTAAAAGAGTAGGCTTTGCTTGGTTAGGCTAGGATAGAGTAGGCTAGGCTAGGTAAAGTAGGTTAAGCTAAAATAGGTCAGGTAGAGTAGGTTAAGCAATGTTTCCTGTGAAGACAAATCAACTCCCAAAAACAAAGCTCTTCTCCTAAATTCCTGAGTAAAACTTTGTACATTCTATCCTTTAGCCTGTCTAAAATTCTACCATTCCATGGTTGCCTTTTGTTTATATGCCAATGGATAAAATTGTTTTTTAATTGCTAGAATGAAATCATTCCATGAAAGCAAAATTTTTCCATGTTTTTTCATTTCTTCCTGTGTCTTAGATTCCCACCAGATAAGTGTTGAACCTCTAATATTAATGAAGCAAGTTGTATTTTGGTTTCATCATCTTGAATCCTTTGTATTCTAGAATATACTTCAATTTGACGTATCCAATTATCTAACTTTTCAACGTTAACTTCTCCATTATAAATTGGCAATTCAAATTTTATATCAAGCTTTAATGAAGGAATTTGTGAAGGAGTTTTACCATACCCCTTTGGAGAATTCAGAAGATGTTTTGAACTGGTAGAAAAAGAAGAAGAAGATGATGATGGAGGAGGAGAGGGTGGTGGAGAAGCACCATTCCCTCCATTTCCGCCTGGAGTTTTGTCACCACCGCCTCCCTTATGCATTGAAGGGTTGGAGCCTTCACCCTGCGACATTATGTTCCGTTCCATCAAGATCTTCGTCATATCTCTCAACTCCATGACAGCCTCTCTGAGATCTTCATTTTCAGCTGGAACACATTCATGACTTTCTGCACGAGCCATGCTTGGTGAATGTCTCTCTGAAACTTGCGGTGAATGAATCTGCTTCCTCCTTGTCGGATAAGAACTTGGCTCCACAAGTTGACCTTCTCCTCTTGTGAGTTTCAACCTTGTGAGCATCAGAAACAAAACTTGCAAACAATCAATTCTTCAAAACCAGTGCTCTGATACCAACTTGATCTAAAAATTGAAGAAGACTTGAAAAGACTTGAATTTTATTACAAGTGAATGTTATGTGTTTAAAGCAAAATGATCAGTTTGCAACACATAAATTAAAAGGATTACTTATGCAAATTACACATAGACAACAGCATAATCATTGAACATAAACACATAAGCACAACAATTGATAAAGGAGTTCACCCCTCTTATGGGCTACATCTCCTGGTCCAGTTTCCAATGGATTATTATTATTAATTGCTCAAAAAGTGTTCAAAAACATGTTTTACAATGCTCAAATGGACAAACAGACTACTCCAATGGCTTCAGAGCGTCCGAAAACCCCTGTCTAGGCTCTTTCGGCACCTCAATCGGTCGAAAAACGAAGAAGTTAGGCCTCCTTGAAGTCTCCCTCTTCAACTTGTTGTCTCTGCATCTACAAAACGCACCCCTTCTGATTGAACCTGGCTCACACACATTTTAAAGCGTATAAACCCAGCACCGAGCACAACCGCGCCAACGATGCAAACTGTAGAACGGTTAAGGGCGCGCCAGCCCCTAACTGCCTCGGCACCTAGACGTATGGCGCATGTGATCTCGCATTTTGATAAAAAGTGGTTAAACCGTCATAACTGTGCAACTTCTTTCCCGCGCTCTGGTCATATGAAAAACCACGGGCCATATGTTTCAACCCCGCGCTTTATACACAAAGGTGTGGGTTACAATGTGGATATATGGTATATAAAACAAACCGCGCGGGGGTCATTACAATGGTCATATGAAAACTATGGGTTATGTTTTATAAACCCGTGCCATATAATTTTTAACACGGTTACATGTTGTATAATGGAACCATGGGTCGGAGCTAAGTCCCGGCCCGCCCCCCTTTCCATTTAATACAATAAACAAGTTTAAAATATATTGAAACCATGTATTAAATAAGGACCATCCGATGGCTCGTTGGTAGAAGGGTCGTGCGAAGGCGTTGTGCATTGGGGAGGTCTGGGGGTCGAACCCCGCGGACTCCCATAACATTTTACATACAACCAATAGCCAAATAATGAGTGACACGTGGTGCCCATGGATTGGGCCACGTGTTCTCATGCCATTTGCCAACAAACAGACATGTGTCGCTCCCTGATTCGATAATTGCCAACCAATCAACATTTGCCATGTCACCATTGTACGGTCGTACAGTCCTACCACATCAGACCGTACGGACTGGTACAGTCAACATCAAAAAAATTTGTCTGTTTGGCTTGACGAACAGATCGCGATATCTTCTCCATACAGAGTCCATTTGACAAAGTAAATATACCGTCGAAATCAGGAAGACGAGAAAGACGCAATGGCACTGTTTTCGTCGCATTCTGAGCACTTTGAAATTTGAGCAAAATTTGATCCCCTGATCAGTAGAGTAGGTTAGGATATAGTAAGCTAGGCTAGGCTAGGCTACGTAGAGTAGGCTTGGGTAGGTGAGGCTAGGTAGAGTAGGGTAGGTAGATTAGGCTAGGATAGAGTAGGCTAAGCTAGGGTAGGTAGAGTAGGCTAGGCTAGGCTACGTAGAGTAGGCTAAGCTTGGCTAGGCTAGGCTAGGATAGAGTAAGTTAGGCTAGGTAGAGTAGACTAGGCTAAGATAGAGTAGGCTAGGCTGGGCTGGGCTAGGTAGAGTAGGCGAGGCTAGGCTGGGCTGGGCTAGGTAGAGTAGGCTAGGCTAGGATAGGATAAAATAGTCTAGGCTAGGATAGAGTAGGCTAGGCTAGGATAGAGTAGGTTAGGCTAGGTAGAGTATGCTAAGATAGAGTAGGCTAGAATAGAGTAGGCTAAGCTAGGCTAGGTTAGGATAGAGTAGGGTAGGCTAGGTAGAGTATGCTAGGTAGAGAGGCTAGGTTAGGTAGAGTAGGCTAGGTAGAGTATGTTAGGCTAGGCTAGACTAGGTAGGGTAGGGTAAGCTAGGTAGAGTAGGCTAGTATAGAGTAGGCTAAGCTAGGCTAAGCTAGGATAGAGTAGACTAGGCTAGGTAGAGTATGCTAAGCTAAGCTAAGCTAGGTAGAGTAGGCTAGGATAGAGTAGGGTAGGCTAGACTAGAATAGAGTAGGCTAGGCTAGGTAGAGTTAGTTAGGTTAGGCTATGCTAGGTAGAATAAGCTAAGATAGTTTAGGCTAGGTTAGGTAGAGCATGCTAGGATATAGCAAGCTAGGCTAGGCTAGGATAGGATAGAGTAGGCTATGCTAGGCTAGGTAGAGTAGGCTAGAATAGAGTATACTAAGCTAGGCTAGGCTAGGTAGAGTATACTAGGCTAAGATAGAGTAGGTTAGGCTAGGTAGAGTAGGCTTGGCTAGGTTGGGCTAGGTAGAGTTTGCTAGGTAGAATAGGCTAGGATAGAGTAGGCTAAGCTAGGTAGAGTAGGCTAGGCTAGGATACAGTAGACTAGGCTAAGTAGAGTAGGCTATGAAAGAGTAGACTAGGATGGGCTAGGTAAGGATAGATTAGGCTAGGCTAGGCTAGTCTAGGATAGAGTAGGTTAGGTTAGGCTAAGTTAGAGTAGGCTAGGCTAGGCTAGGATAGAGTAGGCTAGGCTAGGCTAGGATAGAGTAGACTAGGCTAGTTTAGGTAGAGTAGGCTAGGCTAGGATAGAGTAGACTAGGCTAGGATAGAGTAGACTAGGCTAGGCTAGGCTATGAAAGAGTAGGCTAGGCTAGGTAGAGTAGGCTAGGTGAGGTTAGGCTTGGTAGAGTAGGCTAGGATAGAGTAGGCTAAGCTATGCTAAGCTAGGCTATGATACAGTAGGCTAGGCTAGGTAGAGTAGGCAACGACATAGTAGGCTAGGCTAAGCTAGGCTAGGTAGAGTAGGTTACGCTAATCTAGGTAGAGTAGGTTAGGATAGCTAGGCTAGGTAGAGTAGGTTAGGCTAGCTAGGCTAGGTAGAGTGGGCTAGGCTAAGCAAGGCTATGCTAGGCTAGGATAGAGTAGGCTAGGCTAGGCTAGAGTAGGCTAGGTTAGGCTAGGTAGAGTAGGCTAGTCTAAGTAGATTAAGCTAGGCTAGGTAGAGTAGGTTAGGCTAGGTAGAGTAGGCTAGGATAGAGTAGGCTAGGCTAGGTAGAGTAGGCAAGTCTAGGCTAGACTAGGTAGAGTAGGCTAGGCTATAGTAGGTGAGGCTAGAGTAGGCTAGGATAGAGTAGGCTTGGCTAGGCTAGGCTAGGCTACGTAGAGTAAGTTAGAAAAAAGTAGGCTAGGAAGGGCTAAGCTATGTAGAGCAGGCTAGGCTAGAGTAGGCTTGGTAGAGTACGCCAAGATAGAGTGGGCTAGGCTAGGCTAGGCTAGAGTAGCCTAGGTAGAGTAGATTAGGTTAGAGTAGGCTAGGCTAGGCTAGGCTAGGCTAGGATACAGAAGGTTAGGCTAGGATCGAGTAGGCCAGGCTAAGTATAGTAGACTAGGATAGAGTGGCTAGGCTAGTCTAGGCTAGACTAGGTAGAGTAGGCTAGGATGGAGTAAGTTAGGCTCGGTTAGGATAGAGTAGGCTAGGCCAGGTAGAGTAGGCTAGGTAGAATAGGCTAGAAAGAGTAGGTTAGGCTATGCTAGGTAGAGTAGGCTAGGCTAGACTAGGCTAGGATAGAGTAGGCTAGACTAGGTAGAGTATGCTAGGAAAGAGTAGGCTAGGCTAGGATTGGTTATGCTAGGCCAGACTAGGCTAGATAGAGTAGGGTAGGCTAGGTAGAAAAGGCTAGGATATAGTAGGCTAGAGTAGGTAGAGTAGGCTAATCTAGACTAGGTAGAGTAAGCTAGGCTAGGTAGAGAAGGCTACGATATAGTAGGCTAAGATAGGCTAGGTAGGCTAGGATAGAGTAGGTTAGGCTAGGTAGAGTAGGCTAGGGTTGAGGAGGTAAGGCTAGGCTAGGCTAGGCAAAGTAGACTAGGATAGAGTAGACTAGGATAGGCTAGACTAGACTAGGCTAGGCTAGGCTAGAATAGAGTAGGCTAGGCTAGGCTAGCTAGAGTAGGCTTGGTAGAGTAGGCTCGGCTAGTCTAGGCTAGGTAGAATAGGCTATGCTAGTATAGAGTAGGCTGGGCTAGGTAGAGTAGGCTAGGCCAGGCTTGGTAGAGTAGGCAAGGCTAGGATAGAGTAGGTTGAGCTAGGTAGAGTAAGCTAGGATAGAGTAGGTTGGGCTAGGCTAAGTCGAGTAGGCTAGTTAGAGTAGGCTAAGCTAAGTAGAGTAGGCTAGGATAATGTAGGCTAGGTAGAGTAGACTAGGATAGAGTAGGCTAGCCTAGGCTAGGCTAGGATAGAGTAGGCTAGCCTAGGCTAGGCTAGGTAGAGTAAGTTAGGTAGAGTAGGTTAAGATAAAGTAGGCTAGGCTAGGCTAAGCTAGGTAGAGTGGGCTATGATAGAGTAGGCTAGGCTAGGTAGAGTAAGTTAGGATAGAATAGGCTAGGCTAGGTAACATAGCCTAGATAGAGTAGGCTAGGCTAGGCTAGGATAGGATAGAGTAGGCTAGGTTAGGTAGAGTAGGTTAGGCTAGGTAGAATAGGCTAGGTAGAGTAGGCTGGGACAGAGTAAGCTAGGCTAGGCTAGGCTAGAGTAGGCTAGGCTAGGCTAGGCTAGGTAGAGTAAGCTAGGCTAGGCCAGGCTAGGTAGAGTAGGCTAAGCTAGGTAGAGTAAGCTAGGCTAAGCTAGGCTAAGCTAGGTAGAGTAAGCTAGGCTGGGTAGAGTAAGCCAGGCTAGGCTAGGCTAGGTAGAGTAGGCTAGGATAGAGTAAGCTAGGCTAGGCTAAGCTTAGTAGAGTAGGCCAGGTAGAGTAAGCTAGGCTAGGTAGAGTAGGCTAGGCTAGAGTAGAGTAGGCCAGGTAGAGTAAGCTAGGCTAGGTAGAGTAGGCTAGGCTAGAGTAGGTTAGGCTAGGCTAGGCTAGGTTAGAGTAGGTTAGGTAGAGTAGGCTAGGCTAGGTAAAGTAGGCTAGGTAGAGTAAGCTAGGCTAGGTAAAGTAGGCTAGGTAGAATATGCTATGATAGAGTAGGCTAGACTAGGATAGGATGGAGTGGGATAAGCTAAGTTGGGCTAGGTAGAGTAGGCTAGATAGAATATGCTAGGATAGAGTAGGTTAGGCTAGGATAGGATAGAGTGGAATATGTTAGGTAGAGTAGGCGAGGCTAGAATAGAGTAGGCTAGGCTAGGTGAATAAGGCTAGGATAGAGTAAGCTAGAATAGAGTAGGCTAAGCTAGGGTAGACAAGACTAAGTAGAATATGCTAGGATAGTGTAGGCTAAGCTAGGTAGAGTAGGTTAGGTAGAGTAAGTAGAGTAGGCCGAATAGAGTAGACTAGGCTAAGATAGGCTAGGTAGAGTAGGCTAGGATATAGTATAATAGAGTAGGCTAGGCTATGTAGAGTAGGCTGGGCAAGGTAGAGTAGGCTCGGCTAGGCTAGGCTAGTAGAGTAGGCTAGGCTACGATAGAGTAGGCTAAGCCAGGTAGAGTAGGCTAAGCAAGGTAGAGTAGGGTAGGCTAGTCTAGGCTAGGATAGAGTAGGCTAGGCTAGGCTAGGCTAGGTAGAGTAGGCTAGGTAGAGTAGGCTATGTTAGAATAGGCTACGCTAGACTAGGTTAGGTAGAGTAGACTATAATATAGTAGATTAGGTTAGGCTAGGCTATGATACAGTAGGCTAGGTTAGGCTGAATAGGCNTAGAGTAGGCTATGTTAGAATAGGCTACGCTAGACTAGGTTAGGTAGAGTAGACTATAATATAGTAGATTAGGTTAGGCTAGGCTATGATACAGTAGGCTAGGTTAGGTTGAATAGGCTATCCTATGCTAGGCATAGTAGAGTAGGTTAGGCTAGGTAGAGTAGAATAGGTAGAGTAAGCTAGGATAGAGTAGGCTAGGCTAGGCTAGGCTAGGCTAGAATAAATTAGGCTAGGTTAGGTAGAGTAGGCTAGGATAGAGTAGGCTAGGCTAGGCTTGGTAGAGTAGACTAGGATAGAGTAGGCTAGGCTAGACTAGATAGAGTAGGCTAGGCTAGGTAGAGTAGGTTAGTATAGAGTAGGCTAGGTTAGGTTAGGCTAGACTAGGATATAATAGGCTAGGCTAGGTAGAGTAGGCTGGGCTAGGCTAAACTAGGTAGAGTAGGCTAGGCTAGGATAGAGTACGCTAGGCTAGGATAGGATAGAGTAAGCTAGGCTAGGCTAGGCTAGATAGAGTAGGCTAGGCTAGGGTAGGCTAGGTAGGGTAGGCTAGGTAGAGTAGGTTAGGCTAGGCTAGGTAGAGTAGGCTAGGATAGAGTGGGCTAGGCTAGGTATAGTAGGCTAGGATAGATTAGGCTAGTCTAGGTAGACTAGGCTATGATAGAATAGGCTAGGCTAGGCTAGGCTAGACTAGGATAGAGTAGGCTAAGCTACTTAGAGCAGGCTATGTAG
Source organism: Picea engelmannii (assembly GCA_009831015.1). Classification (NCBI taxonomy): domain Eukaryota; kingdom Viridiplantae; phylum Streptophyta; class Pinopsida; order Pinales; family Pinaceae; genus Picea; species Picea engelmannii. The sequence continues at coordinate 11,521 of ML789448.1, forward strand.
AGTAGGCTAGGATAAAGTAGGATAGGCTAAGCTAGGCTTGGTAGAATAAACTAGGCGAGGTTAGGTAGAGTAGGCTAGGATAGAGTAGGCTAGGCTAGTCTAGGATAGAGTAGGCTAGGCCAGGAGAGAGTAGGCTAGGCTAGGCTAGGCTATGTAGAGTAGGCTAGGTAGAGTAAGTTAGGTCAGGCTAGGCTATGTAGAGTAGGCTAAAATAGAGTAAGCTAAGCTAGGCTAGACTAGGTAGAGTAAGTTAGGTAGAGTAGGCTAGGCTAAGATAGAATAGATTAGGCTAGGTAAAGTAGGGTAGGTCAGGCTAGACTAGGTAGAGTAGGCTAGTCTAGGTTAGGTAGAGTAGGCTAGGCTAGGATAGAGTAAGTTAGGCTAAGATAAAGTAGGCAAGGATAGAATAGATTAGGCTAGGCTAGGATATGATAGAGTAGACTAGGCTAGGTAGAGTAGGTGAGGATATAGTAGGTAAGGCTAGGCTAGGTAGAGTATGATAGGATAGAGTAGGCTATGCTAGGTAGAATAGGTTGGGTAGAGTAGGTAGAGTAGGCTGGGTAGAGTAGACTAGGGTAAGATAGGCTAGGTAGAGTAGGCTATGATAGAGTAGAATAGAGTAGGTTGGGCTAGGTAAAGTAGGCTGGGCAAAGTAGAGTAGGATAGGCTAAAAAAGAATAGGCTAGGCTAGGATAGAGTAGGCTATGCTAGGTAGAGTAGGCTAGGATAGAGTAGGCTAGGTTAGGCTAGGCTAGGATAGAGTAGACTAGGCTAGGTAGAGTAGGCTAGAATAGAGTAGGCTAGGCTAGGCTAGGTAGAGTAGACTAAGATAGAGTAGGCTAGGGTAGGGTAGGCTAGGATAAGTAGAGTAGGCTAGGCTAGGTAGAGTAGAATATGTATAGTAGGCTAGGCTAGGCTAGGATAGGATAGATTAGGTTAGACTAGGAAGAGTAGGCCAGGCTAGGCTAGGCTTGGTAGAGTAGGCTAGGAAGAGTATGTTAGGCTAGGCTAGACCAAATAGAGTAGGCTAGGTTAGGTAGAGTAGGCTAGGCTAGGCTAGGGTAGGATAGATTATGCTAGGCTAGGTAGAGTAGGCTAGGCAAGGCTAGGCTAGGTAGAGTAGGATAGGATACAGTAGGGTAGGTTAGGCTAGGCTAGACTAGAATAGGTAATGTAGGCTAGGTTAGTCTAGGCTAGGTAGGGTAGGCTAGGATATGTTAGGCTAGGCTGGGTAGAGTAGGCTAGGATAGAGTAAGCTAGGTTAGATAGAGTAAGGTAGGCTATGCTAGGCTAGGTAGGGTAGGCTAGGTAGAGTAGGCTAGGCTGGGCTAGAGTAGGCTAGGCTAGGTAGAGTAGGCTAGGCTAGGATAAAGTAGGCTAGGATAGAGTAGACTATGTAGAGTAGGCTATGATAGATTAGACTAGGCTAGATAGAGTAGGCTATGATAGAATAGGCTAGGCTAGGATAGAGTAGGCTAGGTTACTTAGAGAAGGCTAGGTAGAGTAGGCTAGGGTAAAGTAGGATAAGCTAGGCTAGACTAGGTAGAGTAGGCTAGCATGGAGTAGGCTAGGCTAGGTTAGGCTAGGTAGAGAAGGCTAGGCTAGGTAGTGTAGGCTAAGTTTGGCTAGGTTAGGATAGAGTAGGCTAGGCTAGGCTAGGATTCCTAGAGTAGGCTAGGCTAGGTAGAGTAGGCTAGGCTAGGCTATGCTAGAGAAGGCTAGGCTAGGTTAGGCTAGGTAGAGTATGCTAAGCTAGAATAGGCTTGGTAGAGTAGGTTAGGATATAATAAGTTATTCTAGGTAGAGTAGGTTAGGATATAGTAAGCTACAATAGAGTAGGCTAGGCTAGGCTAGGCTAGGCTATGATAGAGTAGGCTAGACTAGGTAGAGTAGGCCAGGTAGAGAGGCTAGGTTAGGTAGAGTAGGCTAGGCTAGGTAGAGTATGCTAGGATAGAGTAGGTTAGGCTAGGTAAAGTAGGTTAGGTAGAGTAAGTAGAGTAGGCTAGGTAGA
>ML789448.1:34532-69396 GCA_009831015.1 Picea engelmannii
TTTCTAGAGTCAAAGGAGAAAAGGTCTTGATATGGTTTAGTGACTTTGAGACCAAGCTCATCCATCACAGCCTTTGGCATAAGGTTATGTGATGCCCCAGAATCAAGCAGACAATTGTGAAGGATTTTGTCATGGACATTTAAGGATATGTAAAATGGTGGACAAGAATCGTCACGGTCTTCTATCATGGGCCCTATGGTCACCTTAGGCTTATCATCTTGTAGGTTAACGAAACCATCTGATGGAGAGGAATTAGGCTCAAGAGACTTTAAGATGGCTGCTTTAAAGGCTTCATTCTTCATGAGTTCAGTCAAAGGCATGGGTATCTTGACCTTTTGAATTTCTGATTCAATATTGAAAGAGAAAGATGATCTGTCTGAAATATTTACCTCATTAGATGGAGCTTTGAGGTTGACTTGTTCCTTGACTGGGGGCTGAACTTGTTTCTTCAATTGTTTTGCAGGAAGGTGGGTCTGTTTTTCAGGAGCGGGAGGTTGCTTGGTAGCAACCTCTTTACTCTTTACAGGAGCAGAATCTTCTTTGTCCTCCACAGGGGCAACAATGGGTGTTTTAGAGGCAGCATTCTTCTTTGACCTTAAGTTGTAACTTTTTTTATTATCTGTCAAGTAGACAGCCCCTTCAGTACCTGCCTCTTGAATTTGTTGATCCATCAGGGCTTCTTCATAATCTACCTGTGTCAAGAATGAAGACTCATTCTCATCACCAAAACAATTTATCTCATCAGCATCCTCAATTTCATCGGGAGATGGCTGTTGCTCTTCATCCAATACTGCATTTTGAAGAGGTGGTCTGATCCTCTGCTCATCAACTGGGTTTCTGTCTCTTTGAAGAATCTGAACTTGTGGATTATTCCTTCTATAAGGAAAAGCATTTGGATTTCTTGGGGCGAAAGTGTTCGACTCTTTTACTCTAGTTGGTTGCTGATTTTGGACCTTCAATTTGGACATTTTGGATGTCAGACTTTCCAGCATCTTATCCATCTTTTCCATTTTACTATTAGAAGAGGAGGAGGTCTCAACAACAGACTTCTTCTTCTCAACCCTTCCTTTAAGCTTCTGTGATGCTGTAATGTTAGATTCAACCTCGAGAGCAGCATCTTGCATTAGAGCAAGCGTGGCTGATCGTCCTTCTCTAAGGATAAGACAAAACTCTGCATCAAAGGCAGCAAAGAATGTGATCTTTGCCGATGCATCGCTTGGTTTAATCTCAACCAGGATTTTACCAAACATTTTATTGAATCTCTCGATAAAGTCCGAGACCAATTCTCCATCTCCTCTCTTCAAATTTCCAAACTCAGAAATGTAGTATAACAGGTCTCTTCTTTCTCCCCAATGCTTCAAGAATACTTCATCTAATTGTTCAATGCCAGTGATTGAATTTGCTGGTAGCTCTTTGAACCACTTTCGGGCTTGGCCATCCAAACTCTGGACGAAGACTCTAGTTCAGACATCTTCTTCTGAAATATTTATGTTTTTTGCATAAGCATAAAATGCTTCAATGTGTTCTTCAGCAGTATACTCTCCTGCTCCTGTAAAATTTGGCATATATTTCTGGTAGTCACCTGTTGGCATGGCAGACAGGGGGTTTGGAAAGACAAGTGGGGCATATCTGTTTGCCAAGATATGTTCCATCCTGGTCAAAGGGGCAGCCATGACAGTCTTGGTGATTGATACAGATGAGGAACTTACAGGAGATAATGGAGGAGATGAGGAACTCGTAGGAGATGATGGAGGAGATGAGTTGCCTGAGTTAGAATAGAATGGTTATCTTACTTCACCCTGAGCAGAAGTTTTGGAAGTAAGTGGAAAGTAAGAGGCTTTATAAAACTGACTGAGCAACGAAGCTATATTTTCTTCTCCTCTAGAGGACAGATCGTGAAGAATTTCTTCAAGGACTGGCAGATTAGTGTAAGTGTATAAGCCACCTTTCGAAGGTTTGATAGGCTGTAAGTCGGAGATGCCTGGTAACTAACTCTTTTTGGGAAATATTTTCTTAATAATTGATGTGGTTTTTGGATCAAGATGAATATCTAGGGACTCGACTGTGTTTTCAAGACTGTCTAGAAATACAAAATCTCACAAGGCCTTCTAATAATGCAGTCAGATAAGGTTTGATTAAATGAAGGAGAAAATAGCTATTGATCCAGACTATACTCATATAAAACAAGCACAATGGGTTTAATAACTAAGGAAATAACTTATGATTCTCAACTTAATCAATCAATTAGTGAGATGACAGTCACATGCAGATTGAATAAGCATCAATAAAGAACATTCACTCATAAGATATCAGAGAACAGAAAAGAAAAGTCTGACAACACAACTGAAGGAAGCTTGCAATTTTTCATAAAATAAGAACAAGTCTCTTGGTTACAGTAGCAGCATGTAGAACCCAAAATCGAACCCCTGGTTCATGTTCTATTCTACTATTTATAGCGTTACAAAATAGTTCTAAGATCCTGAAAACATGGATCAAATCAACTAAAAATACCAAGTCAAAATCTGTTGCAAAATAAGTGGGATGCTTCCTCAAAATGAGGACTATCCCTGATTTCTCTCTATTGATTGTTGGTGCAGTGTGGAACAGCCTTCCAAGGCTACATGATGACTTTCAAATAGAGACTAGGTCGAATTTGCTGATGTGGCCAGGTGTCCTGCTCTCTGTCTTAATTAAAACATGTCCATAACCTTTGAAATAACCCCTTTCTTCATAATATGTCAAAAATAATTGTTGTGCTGGACTTGATAATTCATTAGACATTCATTGGAAAAGATACTGAATCTTTTCATATCAAAAATCCTTGACCTGTGTAAAAACTCTTTCAATTTTGGACACACAGGCTTTCGGTGGTTGTCTGTGAAGATTTCTGGGTGAGTTATCCACCGAAAGCGCCTCTTTTCAATGGTTAATGAGCACATCGTAGGCTCGCCTAAACCACCGAAAGTTAAACTTTGAAGAAGTTCCAAAATTGTAAAAATGTTTATCCTGAACCCTTTTTTAATACTCAAACTTTCTTAGATGTTGCAGCCCTGGTTCGTGCAGACCTACGAACTTGTGTTGACTGTGTAGGGAGTTCTGGTACATCTATAATTGTTGTGGCTAAATTAGCCAAAGTATCCAGTCTAGTCTATTCCTCTTCAGGTGCTTCAAATTTCTTTAACTTGAGCCTCAGAATCCTGAGCTGCCTGTAGAGTTTCATATTTTCTCTGATCAAATCTCTGTTTCTATTTTTTATTTTATCATGTTTTTCTCTAAGAGTTTGATTCTCTTTGAACAGTTCAGCATTTCTCTCAGTGAGGTCTATGTTTGCTTTTTTGATTACCCTCTCCAGGACCTCCATCTCATAAATCTCTCTTAGGAGCTTATTGATCTTCTTTGTCTTACCTTTCTTAGGCTTGCTGGAGGAGGCTTCTGCCTCTGGTTGCCTGTGGGTCGCTGGAGGATTTAATGGAGGTAGATTTATCTTCAATTTTGCATCATGTTTGATCTGCAAGTTGTCCTGTGTTTTTGCCATCCCCTGCTCTGAATCGGAGTCACTATAAGGTAGATTGAGAAGGTTTTTTCCTGTGACAGGGTTTTTATCTTCAAACTGTAATTTCCTCTTGATTCCTCCCTTCTTGCTGGGTGATGCTTTTATAGAGTCTCTGGGCATTGAGATTCCTTTCCTCCTCCTGTGACTACTCTTGGGAGTAGGATCTTTTCTGCTTCTAGCCTTCTTATCTTTTATCTCTGGAGGTCTTTCTGTCTGAAACTCATTCCAAAACAAGAAGAAACCCCACTCAATTTGTTTCCTCTGTAGAGCTTCTCTCACAAGAAGGGTAATCAGCCCCTGATGTGATAACCTGCTTGCAACTTTAGCAGGCTGGACTTTTACCTGTCTAGCCATCTTAGTCAGGGTTTTATGAAAGAAATAAGGCATGTTTATGTGTTCTCTGCCAGTGAAATGGTTCAACAGTTTGAAATGGTAATACATTACCCTGTTGTAGCGTCCCTCACAGGTGAAATACACCAAAATTTCCCTTAGCAGGAACTGCCACTTTGATTCCAGATAGGACATGGGAATGTCCTTCTTCGAGGTCAAAGCTTTATGCACTGGTAACATATACGACCTGAACTCGTCATTTGAAGGTGAGGAGGTTTTAAACCAACATTCTCTCGTTCTGGATAACCCTGTGTATTCGGCAATAGCTGCTTCATCTATAATAAACTCCTCTCTGCCTATTTTAGCCATCCTTCCATCATAGGACAGGGCAAATGCTTCGGCCACTTGTTGGTGAAAAGTTGTCAATTTTTCACAATATGTGAAAACTCCAGCCTGTTTAAAATACTCTGCGACCTCTGGGTGAGTTTCAAAATACCACATGCCATCTACTTCGAATCTCAAAGCAGGGCTTGCTTTTGACATGGCTCTACGCTGACTGTAACTGATATTGTGGGGTTCAAAGTGTTCGGGAGGCAATGGCTCTGGGAACTAGGAAGACAATCGATGCTACTTATGAAAACCCAGTGAAATCGGGTGACAAAGCATAGGATTAATGAATTCAATAGAACACTGACCTACTCTCAGATGACAATCTGGCTGAGAAATTCCGAAACTTTAGATTTTCGGGGGGAACGATTTAATTTCTGAAACTTTGAAAAAGAACAGTTTCCGGTCTTACCTGCTCACCCGACCAGGTTTCCTTGACTCGGGATACTTGTTGAACTCGGAGACACTTCGACAATCGACAGAGAACGCGGGATCCAGACTTTTGAAAATATGATTTGTTGATAAAATCGCGATCTGGTGGTTGTCTTCAGCGATCTTCAGGATTCATTATAACCCATCGAGTTTTCAAATGAAGGAATGACCTGGTAATGATGACTGGTGTACTTTCCACTGAAATGGAGGGAACCTCCGTGCAATCATACCTGCCAATCACCGCCCTGCGTGGATTTGAAATGATCACTGCAGTGGATAAGACACCGGTGCTTCGAACCTTTCAGACGTAGGCCACGAATGTACATCATCTCCCTCATGGTAAGCTTTTGGTGGTTGTATTTCTCATCATTGCGCTGATTTTTGACATCTGGCTCGTGCAAAAGCACGAGATTTCATTTTTCACGTTCAAACACTTTCGACGGTTGCTTGTCTTCTGCTTCGACCCCTTATCTGATGAAAATGAAAACTTTCGGTGGTTAATGAGCAGAGTGGGGCTCGCCTAAACCACCGAAACCTGATATTTTGTCAATTTCTTGACCGAACCAAAATCAACATGTCTTTTGAGATTATTTTGGAAATACAGACTCTCTAACCTATTGATAAAAACTTAGAAATCAAATTTAGAAACCAACCTATCATCTAAAAAATCAAATGAAATCCACCGATTTATTTGAGGAGTTAACAGGTCCAAACATGAAAACAGTGTTTCTAATATGCGCAGGCAAACCTCCTATATACTTCATAAGGGTTTCTTGTGTTTGCAAAGGAATGTCTAACATTAATGCCATTTTTCTAAATCCATCGGTGTATTCTTGCACTGTTTGTCCTTTTCTTAGGTTTAAAGATTGTTTTTTCTTTATAACCCAAAGGATAGAATTGTTTCCTAAGTGCAGAAATGAAATCCTTCCATGATGGAAATACATTACCCACATTTTGTGTTCCTTTTTGCAGTTTGCTTTGCCACTAGATAAGAGTTGTACCTGCAAGTCTCAAAGATGCCAACTTGATTTGTGTGGCCTCATCCTTGATCTGTTGCACACTGCAGTATACCTCCATCTGCCTGGTCCAGTTATCAAGTTTTTCTGCATTTACTTCACCATCATATATGGGCAACTCAAATTTTACATGAAGTTTTAACAATGGCATTCATGTTTATTCTTATGAACATTTTTCTTTTCACTAGATTTAGAACTTGAACTTGAAGAAGAAGGAGAAGAAGGAGGTGCTGATGGAGGTGAAGGAGGAATCTGAGGATGGTCCTCTTCCTCTTCACTTTTGCCCTTTGAAGAACCACCCAAAACTAGTCGCTTCCGTTCCAAGTAATCTTCGTACAAGACTTTCATCATCTCCGACATAGCAAGGAATGTTTTCCGGAACTCTTTCTCATCTTGAGAAATCTCTTCTTCCGATGCCATCTTCTCGCTGTGAGAAGCTCTTTTTCTCAATCCAATTGATGGATTCTCTGCAACAAGCTCACCTTCACCACGCTGTAGCTTTTCCCTGGTTAACATGCAAAACTCAAATCCAAACGTCAACTAGCTTTGATACCACTTGATCTGTAGGATCTTTTAATGACTTATGGTTGAGTTTTAATTTTGCATGCGTTAATTAACCATTAGAGAAAACTTAGTGAAAGAATGAGGAAAGAAGAGGAATTATGATAGCCATATACATATATGCAGATCTAAAATGAAATAATAGACAACAAACCATAACACGCAGATTGATAACGGAGTTCGGCACAACTTTGCCTACGTCTTCGAGCCTTTGTCTCTGTGGGGGAGGCTTCTTTATTTCTGTTCAAAAGCTCAAAAGTACATCACTGCCATGTCAAATGGATACAAGACTGATCTGGTCATGTTCTTCCAGATCTCATGAACCCTACAAAGAAAACGGCACGCAAAACGGACGTCCGGAGCTCCCAAAAATGATCCGACAACGTCTCCTTCTCAAAAGCTTTTCTGCATCAAAATGGCTTTGGCTTGGCTTCTCTTCAGCATAACTCTGCTCTTTCTGCTCTCTCATGGCCTCAAACAGGCCTGGTTTATATAGCTTTGAAGTTGGTTTCTCATCTCCAACTTCCTCCCAAAATTTAGGCTCCATAAATGCCAAATATCTCCCAAAAATGGAGAAAATCAACTAAAAATAGGCTGAATAACCACTAAAACCCAAAAATTAGGCATAAAACCCACTTTTGCAACAATAATATGGGCGCAGCCCCTTTCATTGGCGTGCTCTTGGTCATTTGGCAGTGGAGTATAGGACCATGTGGCCACGCGCCATTCGCTGGCCCTCCTCTTTCGCTGGCTTTCGGTCATGGAGCGTAGGCATACGGCCACGGGCTAACGGCTGTAACGAACTTCGCCCTTTCGGTGGCTGTAGCCCCGGTCCCGTGGTAACCGCCAGGGATCCGGGGGCTAGTCCTAACCATACATCCCCACAGCGTCCGCGCTCCCCGCGTCGTTGGTTACATGGAACGGTTGTGTGGTGTATTGTATGTCGCGCCGAGGGCTGGGGCTAAGCCCCGGCCCTTTCCCCCGCCGCATTGAACTTCATTCAAACTTAAATAAAATACGCATCGTTTGTATAACAAGAACCAACGGGTGCCCGGGTGGTTAGCCCGGTCCTGCCAGTCCACTACTCGGTGAATAGGTTGCGGGTTCGACTCCCAACGACATAACAAAATTTTACACAACCAACAAACCAATCACGGGGTGCCACATGGCAACCCACGACTGGACCACGTGGCACCTCTACAACCAAACACATCATGCCACATGTCAACTATCGATTGGCCCAGGTGCCTGCCACCGTAGGTCTGCCATGTCAACCTGTACGTCTGCCTTGTCAGCCTGCCACGTCAGCTGCTGACATCATCCGTGCCACATGTCACCCTTACAGTGGTGAAACGTGTCACCTCCGGATTGGTCCAGCTATCTGCCCATACGCCCAGATCTATCTGACACGTGTCACCTCCTGGAGCTGCCATGTGTCACCTTCTGGAACTGCCACGTCGGCTGTACGGACCGTACGGTCTGCTCAGTCAGCATGACACGTGGACTGTACGAACTGTACAGTCATCCTCTCTTTTTTTACTTGTTTGGCTTTTCGGACAAAACACAATATCTTCTCCATACAAAGCCCGTTTGACAAAGTAAATATACCGCCGGAATCAGGAAGAAGAGACGGACGCAATGGCACTGGTTTTGTCAGATTTCGAGCACTTTCATTTTTTAGCATTTTTCAAGCCCTGTCAGGCTTCTAGATCCAATTTCGGATCATAGAGTATGCTAGGGTAGAGTAGGTTAGGCTAGGCTAGGCTAGGTAGAGTAGGCTAGTATAGAGTAGGCTAGGCTAGGTTAGGTAGAGTAGGTTAGGATAGGATAGAGTAGGCTATCCTAGGAAGACTAGGCTAGGATAGAGCATGCCAGGCTAGACTAGGCTAGGTAGAGTAGGCTAGGTTAGGCTAGGCTAGGGTAGGTAGAGTAGGCTAGGCTAGGCTAAGATAGAGTAGGCTAGGCTAGAGTAGGCTAGGATAGAGTAGGCTAGGTTAGGCTAGGTAGAGTAGGCTAGGCAAGACAGAGTAGGCTAGGCTAGGCTAGGTAGAGTAGGCTAGGCTAGGTAGAGCAGGCTAGCTATAGTAGGCTTGGTAGAGTAGGCTAGGATATAGTAGGCTACGTTAGGTAAAATAGGCTACTCTATGATAGAGTAGGCTGGACTAGGTAGTAGGCTAGGATAGAGTAGGTTAGGCTATGTAGAATAGGCTAGGATAGAGTAGGCTAGGTAGAGTAGGCTAGGTTATGCTAGGCTAGGCTAGGTAAAGTAGGGTAGGTAGAATATGCTATAATAGAGTAGGCTAGACTAGGATAGGATAGAGTGGGATAGGCTAAGTTGGGCTAGGTAGAGTAGGCTAGGTAGAATATTCTAGGATAGAGTAGGCTAGGCTAGGATAGGATAGAGTGGGATAGGCTAGATAGAGTAGGCGAGGCTAGAATAGAGTAGGCTAGGCTAGGTAGATAAAGCTAGAATAGAGTAGACAGGGCTAGGTAGAGTAGGTTAGGTAGAGTAGGCAAGGCTAGGTAGAGTATGCTAGGATAGAGTAAGCTAAGCTAGGTAGAGTAGGTTAGGTAGAGTAGGTTGGGTAGAGTAGACTAGGCTAGGATAGATTAGGCTAGGCTAGGAAGAGTAGGCTAGGATAGAGTAGGCTACGCTAGGCTAGGCTTGGTAGAGTAGGCTAGGAAGAGTATGCTAGGCTAGGCTCATGAACTGGATGGTGGCATTCACTGCATAACAAATGTCCGATCTAGTATGTACAAGATACATCAAGGACCCAATGACCTGTCAATATATGGTGGGGTCTTATGGATCTGAACCTATAGCTTGGTCTTATAGCTTCTTCAAGTTAGAAATCATCGGTGTGGACATGGACTTACAGTCCAACATGCCAGATCTGCGGAGCACATCAATTGCATACTTGCTTTGTGAGAGAAAGATCTCACCTGGTTTCTGCCACACCTCTAAGCCCATAAAATAATGCATAAGACCCGAATCTTTCATTTCAAATTCTGTTGAAAGCTCCCTCTTAGTCTGAGCTATCAATTTTCCCTCTCCGGTGAGGAACAAATTATCCACATATAATACTAAGATAACAGGATGATTATGTACAATCTTTATATAAAGATTGGGATCTTCTATACTCTTGGTGAATTAAAGACTCTGTAGAAAGCTGTTAATTCTTCCATACCAAGCTCTCAGAGCTTGCTTCAATCCATACAAGTCTTTCTTAATTTTGCACACATGGTATTCTTTCCCATGGATCACAAACCCTTCGGGTTGTTCAATATAAACCTCTTGCTCAACTTCACCGTTAAGAAAAACAGTCTTGACATCCATCTGGTGAATTTTCCAACAAAAAACTACAGCAAGAGAGATAATAATAATGATGGAAGTATATCTGGCAACATGAGCAAAGATCTCGTCACATTCAATTCCTTGTTTCTGAGAGAAACCACGAGCCACAAATCTAGCCTTGAATTTTTCAACATTTCTATCTGTTGCATGCTTTATTTTGTAAAGCCATTTGTAGGTTACCACTAATTTTCCACGAGGTCTTGGGACCATTGCCCATACATCATTGTTTATAATTGAATATTACTCTTATATCATTGCATCTTTCCACACTTTATGTTTGGAGGCTTGTTCAAAGGTGGATGGTTTTGAGTCAATCACAAGATTCAATTGGGATATTATGTTGGAGTACTTATCTGGTTTCTTTCTTTCACTGAAGGTGCTTTTAGGTGTTGCATGTTTTTCTGCTTCTTTTAGAATTTCCTCGCACCAGGCTGGTTTCCTTTTAAAATGAGGTTTCTCTAAGGGAAACTCAATAGTATCCCTTGTGGGATCCTCTGAAGGCTTTGAGGTCTCCTCCCTCTGTACATCTGGAATAAGTGAATCTGAAGGTTCATGAGATGGAGCTTCCTGCTCCTTTGTATCACATGGAATTTCTATGGCATGACAAAAAGGTGCTTCTTCATTAAAAGTCACGTCTTTGTTGACCTCAATGAAATTTTGATCTGGGACATAAATTCTGTAAGCCTTTGAGGTTTCATTATATCCCACAAAAGTTCCATTCTTTTCAGAGGTGATCCGAAATCGGATCCAGAAGCCTGACAGGGCTTGAAAAATGCTCAAAAATGAAAGTGCTCAGAATGCGACGAAACCTATGCCATTGCGTCTGTCTCGTCTTCCTGATTCCGATGGTATATTTACTTTGTCAAATGGAGTTTGTATGGAGAAGATATTGCATTCTGTCTGAAAAGTCAAACAAGCAAAAAAATTGCTGATTGTGCAGTCCGTACGGACGCTGACGTGGCATGTCCGTACAAGCGACACATGGCAGGTTAGTACAGGTGACACATGGTAGCCTCGAGTAGTGACACTTGGCAGGAAGATTTGGACTTTTGGACGTACAGTTGGGCCAATCCCAAGGTGACATGTGTCACCACTGAAAGGGTGACACGTGGCATGGGTGACGTCAACAACTGACGTGGCACAGGATGACGTCAGTAGCCTATGTGTCAGATGACATGGCGTACGGAAGATGATGTGTCAGGTGGTGATGTGGCAAGCAATTATTGGGCAGCAGTTGTCGAATCGTTTGCTGACACGTGGCATCTCTTTGGCAAGTGATTGGGTGCCACGTGGCCCAATCACGGGCTGCCATGTGGCACCCCGGAAATGGCTAATCGGTTGTATGTAAAATTACATGGGAGTCTGTGGGGTTTGACCTCCAGACCTCCCCTACACATAACGGCTTCGCAACGATCGTCCGACCAACGGACCACTAGTTCTGACTTAACATGTATACGATTTAAAATTTATTTAAATTTGAATTATGTAACTGTTGGCAGAGGGTCGGGCCGAGGCTTAGCCCCGACCCGCGATCATTTGATTGTTATGTAACCGTGCCATATTTAATATAACCCTTTGTTATACAGATATATGCGCGTGCGGGAATTGTAATGTAAGCCACGGTTTTATGCGGTGTCATGTGACCAACCGAGAGCGTGGGAGTAAACGGTTTTTAAAACGGTTAACATTTTTTTTTCCATAGCCCGAGGTCGTATGACCCATGTGCCCAGGAGCTCGACGGTTAGGGGCTGGAGGCACCCTAACCGTTCTACAGTTTGCACCGTTGGCGCGGTTGCACCCAGTGCTAGGTTTTTATGCTACATATTGTGTGTGAGCCAGGTTCAATGGAGAGGGTGCTTTCTGTAGAACGAGTGACCGCAAGCTTGAAAGGGAAAACTTCCAGGAGGCATAACTTCTTCGTTTTTCGATCGATTGAAGTGCCAAAAGAGCCCAGATAGGGGTTTTTGACCGCTCCGAAGCCATTAGAGCAGTCAAAGCAGGGTTATACTGGAGGGAAACCAAGCTAAAACTAGTTTGAGGCACAGAAGCTTTTGAGGAGGAGACGTTGTCGGATCATTTATGGGAGCTCCGGACGTCCGTTTTGCGTGCCATTTTCTTTGCATGGTTCTAGAGATCTGGACGACCATGACTAGATTAGTCTTGTATCCATTTGACATTGCAGTGATGTACTTTTGAGTTTTTGAACAGAAATAAAGAAGCCTCCCCCACAGAGAAAAAGGTCGGGAGACGTAGGCAAAGTTGTGTCGAACTCCGTTATCAATCTGCGTGTTATGGTTTGCTGTCTTTTATTGCATTTCAGATCTGCACATATGTATATGGCTGTTATAATTCCTCTTATTTCCTCATTCTTCACTAAGTTTTCTCAAATGGTTAATTAACGCATGCAAAATTAAAACTCAACCATAGTCATTAAAAGATCCGGCGGATCAAGAGGGCTCTAGCTTAGTCCTATTTTCTTTTGGAATATGAATATAGATTTGACTACCAAAGACACTCAAATGATCAAATGAGAGCTTTATACCGGTGAAAAATTCTTCTAGAGTTTTCTCTTAAAGGGCTTTATGAGGACACTTGTTCTGAATGTAGACTGCAGTACTTGCAGCTTCGACCCAAAGAGATAACGATAAATTTTGATCATACATCATGGCTCTGCCTGCTTCAGAGATCATTATGTTCTTTCTTTCTACAACCCCATTCTGTTGGGGATTATAAGTCACAATCACTTCCCTCTTAATCCTGGAAGCCCGACAGAGGTCATCATACTTGTAGGAGTCAAATTCTTTTCCATTGTATGTTCTGAAAACCCGAATGTGTTTACCTGTCTGATTCTCAACAAGATTCTTGAAATCTTGAAATCTGCTGAAAGATTCATCTTTAGTCTTGAAAAAATAAATCCAAGTTTTATGAGAACAATAATCAATAAAAATGATGTAGTAAGGACAACCATTCATAGACAGAGCAATCATAGGTCCACAAAGATCATAATGAATAAGATCTAAAATGCCATGAGTTTTTGTACTGCTGTGAGGGTAAGCTTTATTTGTATTCTTACCGAGAACACAACCTCTACAAACACTATCATGCTCAAATTAAAACATTGGCATACCAGCTACCATCTTTTGCAAACCTGGAAGCGCATTATAGTTGAGATGTCCAAGCCTTCTGTGCCAGACCTCGCAGGGGTTTATCATCTCGTGAGCTAATTCTTGAACAACTTGACCTATGATTTTGTAAATTCCACTCTCACGAGTTTCGATAGTCATGGCAGAGCTCAAATTTCCATTTGAGGGCCACATGTGAGCCTTCCCTTTTGTGAAGGCTATTGAGTATCCTTTCGTTTCTAACACTGCAACTGAGATGAGATTTTTCTTTAATCCAGGAACATAAAGAATTTCATCAATATGAAATACATTACCTGATTGAAGCTTAAATGAAGTAGATCTAAGCCCTTTTATGTCATATGTGCCATCATCACTCAGTTCTACCTTTACATTGAACTTCTTATCCCGATAGTTTACAAGACTCTGTTTGAAGCCTGTCATGTGTTTGGAGGTACCGCTGTCCATTAACCAAACATCCTCTGACTTGGTTATAGTGCTACAGAGGGCTAAGATGAGATAATATTATTGGTGTTGTTCTTGGTCTTTGGTGGCAGCCCTAGTTCTTCTTCTTTGAGGTTCATGTTGAGGCTCTGCTTCTTCAATGGCAACTGAGGCATGGAACCTACCTTTTCTTCTCTATTGTGAGGGAGGGTTCCTACAATCTGTTGCATAATGTCCTAGCTTATTGAAATAAAACATATTACTTTAGATAAATGAGGATGAAGATGAGATAGCTTACCTTGAGGTTTCTTACCTTTGCCTTTGGGTTGAGGAAACTTCTTCCATCTCTTGGCTTTAGCTGAAAGGGCATGATCTTTTACAATTGAGTGCTCATTTATACTTTTGAGTCTTCTTTCTTCTTCTAAGCAATCGTGCCATAATCTCTCGAAGTTAGGTTGAACTTCTTTTCCATTGACTAAAGCAAGAAATATTCCCCATGACTCAAGGAGTCCATCAACTGCAGTTTGTACAAGGTCATCATCATCCACAACAACTCCTATTGTTGTAAGATGATCTCTAGTTTGAGCAGTCTTGGAGAAGAAGGCATCGATGGTTTCATCCTTTCCCATCCTTAATGTATGTAGTTGTTTGTTCAATATTCTCTTATGATTTGGAGCCTTCTTTTCATAGAGATTTGCTAGGGCATCAAAGCATTCTTTGGCAGTCCTTATATGACCAATGATGGGAATCATGTTGTACTTAACTGAGTAAAAAATGACTCTTTTAGATTTGGCCTGTCTCTTCTTGTATGCTTCCCTACCAGTATTTGAAGTGGGTTCTTCTATTACCCTGGTAACCAACTCATCCAAGTCACCCTCTTCTAGTATGTTGAGTACCCTAGACTTCCAAGCATTGAAGTTGGAGGCCCCTTCAAGCCTATCTTCTGCTTTGATTGAATATGAGTCCATGTTGAATTATGGATCAGATTATGAAATTGATTTAGTGTTGATCTGCAAAACAAACCTTAAGAAGTGGATCTACATAGGCTCAAGTCTGCAATTCTTGATCTCGTTTCACGCCCTAAGTTGTGAATTAGGGAAAAAATAGAAAAATAATAATGCTTTTAATTTATGTTCACTATATCAACACATATGAGAAAATATATAAATAGATCTAAATTAAATTCTAAATATAAACAAAAATTCCGAGCGTAAAAACAAACCTTTATCTTACCTCCTGGTCAATGAAGGATGTACTTGTCACATGTGTGGATGTAGACCTCTTAAATATGCTCAAAAATTAGTTTAGGTTCATGGATTAAGCCGTTTGATCTTTGTCATATAGATTGGAGGACATTTTTTCCAAGGTATAGACCACAAAAAGGATGTTGTCCACAACTGATACAACAAAATCATCACAAAAGGAAACAACAAGACCTCCAAGAAGAGAACAACAATACCCTCCACAACTAAAACAGTAAAACCCTCCATAGAAACAAAATACAACACAAGGATAAAGGGGATAACACGTAGAATACCCCACAGGAGCCTTAACAACCCTAGCGACAACCAAGAGGAGAGGTTGTGACTCTCACACACCAAACCAACAGCTCAGAAAAGGGGTCGTGACACATGTACTCAGGTCTGTGGCTCTTGTAGATAGGTTTGACAGCCAAAGGAGGCACCACATGCACCTCAACTCTAGTAGACAGGTCCAACAACCAAAGGAGGCACCATATGCACCTCATACACCAACATATAATCAAGAAGAAGCTCCCAACCAACAGTAAGACCAAGCAAATACCTTAGATCTGAAACTGATAAACCAAAAAGAGAGGTTGAACCAACACGAGGAGAGAGTAACTGAGGTAGCCGCAACAATAGGAGAGTGAGAGTGAGTGTGTGTATTGAAATGATAGAGGGTAGGGTTCTTCTTATAGCTAGGGAGAGGGGTTAGGGCTAATATAAAATATAATTAAATGTCAATTAATATTAAAGTAAATTATAAAAACCCCCACCACATAAAACAAGAGGAAAGCAAGACAACAATCCAAAGGGGGAACCTTTTAGGACAAAGTCAAGGGGGTCCACAATGGAAAAACATGTCCACATGAGTCTCATACTGACTTGTAAAATTTTATCATCACTGCATAAGAGGGTACATCAACAATGCGGTCATGTCCATCTTCATAGGCACTCTTAGGTCTCATGGATCATCCCGTGAGAGAAGAAGAGGATCACACATCAACACATCTTGGTATTTCACCAAGATCTACCTGGTCAAAGACCAAGTTTCCCTAGAACACATATGTGGGCCCTAGAACACATTTAGGGTCTTATCCACCAAGGTACAAGACAAATGATCAACCCATGCATTAAGCAAGGGTTCCCTGGAACACATCCAGGGGCCCTAGAACACATCTAGGGGCTTATATAAACCACCAAGTAACACATCCAAGGATCAATCCAAGCACCAAAAAAGTATTCCCTATAACACATCCAGGGTCCCTATAACACATCTAGGGACTTACTGCTTGGTCCAAGACCAAGAACCCCAGTCATATATTGGGGGCCCTCACTAGGGTATTTTTCCATGGCTCTCACTACTTGGTCTCATACCAAGAAACCCCAGGAGTGTATTGGGGGCCCTAGTCCTCAACTAGGGTCTTATGCCATCCTCCTAGAGAATGGCTCATGCAGCTGCACTAATTTCAACATTTCAAATCCATATTCAAAGAGATAGAAGAGGCAAGCATAGGGGAGATCATGAAAATTATCAGATTGGTTCCAAGAATGATTAGTGAGAACATGAATAGATCTCTAGAGGATGAGATTATCGAAGAATAACTTAAACTTGTATTATCTTCCTTTAGGAAAGGGAAGAGCCTAGGCCCAAATGGAATTTCAATCGAATTTTATTTGGGTTTCTTTGACTTCTTGAAAGATGATCTCTTAAAAAAATGTGGAATAATCTAGGAGGTCCAGAAAAGTTATGGGGGCATTAAACTCTATGTTTATAACTCTTATTCCAAAGAAGCAAGATGATGCCACATTCAAGGATTTGAGGCCTATTTCTCTTGTAACTTTATTTACAAACTTATATCCAAACTTATTGCTAATCGTTTGAAGTACATGTTGTTAGGTGTTATCTGTTAGGATAAAGTTCACTCGGTGAAAGATTCAAAGTTATTAGGTCAACAGTGGTGGTTTCGGGGACATGGTATTGGCGACTCGTGGTATTGAGTCCATGGATTACATGTAATGAAATCTTATAAAAGGTAGGTGATACTCCATTGTAATAGGTCAAGAATTGAGCGGTGAAGGCTCACTTGGCTAGGGCCAAGAGATTGGTCGACTTGGCCATATTTGGCATAATAATAGATTTATTATTGGTTGGTTTTTCCTGTAAGGGTTTTCTAAGATAAATCTTGTGTAATTTATGGGTGCATGTTGCTATGATTTGAAATAATATTTTTTCTCTCACATTTTTATTTCCTAACAACTAGCACATGTAAGTAAATAACAAATGCAAGAGAGATCAAAATGAACCAGAACAAAGAAACAACACAAAATTTTATCCTAGAAATCTCAAATCAGGAAAAAACAACTAATAGATCTATTAGTTCCTTGACCAAACCCGACCAACCTCTTAGACCCGGGAAAGTGAGCCTTCACCGCTTACGTCTTGGCACACCTGCAATGGAGTATCTGAAGCCTATTTAAAGGCTTCATTACATGCAATCCATGGGTTCAAAAACCATGGGCTACCAACACCATGTGCCCAAAACGATTGTTGTTCACCTAACAACTTTGACTCTTTCACTGAGTCAAGTTTAACCTAACATTCCCCCCCTTTAAACTTGACTTGGGGTTTCCCGTGACCAAATCCAGCCAAACTGACCAAGTGAGTCTGCATCACTTACCTCCAGGTCGTACTCCCCCTCAAAATTTATAACCAGGACATCTGAGAATCCCACATTCTCCCCCTGTATCACCTAGGTTTACATCTAGAATTTACAGGTAAGTTACCATGGGTACACATGCCTATCCAAGTCTTACAGTCGTATGCCCATTTACATTAAATTTTCAACTCCATAATAATATTTTTTTTTCATTTTCGTTATCTCAACACTTATGCTTCCATCCTATGAATATCATGATCATCTTGTTGAGGCATTCCATACAACACTTCACGTGAAGCCAAAACTGTTGAACTTGGCATACATATCCACAAGAGCACTCTTGCTCTCCATGGTCCAACATTTTCTCCATGTCCATGTATTTTGATTGGCCACAACCACCTTCTCAGTAATTAAACACCCCCACAATGCTTGAATACTTGTTTATTTACAAAGATTTGACTTGGGAGAAGCATATGACCACATGTCACCACACCTTCTCACTTCCACTATGGAATGACCTCCCCACATCTCACACACTCCAAAGTACCACCTGTGTTGAGATACCATCAATAGAGAACCAGGTTCCATGTGGCATCCTCTTTACAGGGACAATGGTAAACAACTCAAACTGAAATGGGTTAAGTTCCACGTGGATCTCGTATGTTGCACCGATCAAGTAGAACTCATGTGCCTGAAAAATGTACACAACAAACTCTTCCACTCCTTCCATGACAACCATTGGATCAGAGACCTGGTACCATTCGACATCTTTGGTAGAAATGGTTGAATGCACTCGCTTAGAGAGCTCAGAGGTGCACATGTTCACCCATTCTTCCTATTGAAACGATTGAAAATAGAACCCCGGATTCGAGGATCCATCATCTACCTCATCTCTGCTTTGTTCGATCCAGTTGTGCATGCATCGATTCTGCTGGAGCATGCATAGGAAATTCCTAGGCGAATGTGAGAAGAGGGAAGGAATTATAAAATTGTAACATCTCCATTATTGAAAAATAAGATAGCATCGATACCTCCTTGGTGGACGTAGCCCGAGGTTGGGAAAACCACATAAATGACTATGTTTTAATTTTTTCCATTTTTATGTGTGTGTTTGCTGTGAATTGGTAAAGACCATCGCTGTCAAATTTAACAAATGGTATCAGAGCCTGGGGAGAGCGATCTGGATTTGGAGAAATGTGTTGATGCATGAGCATATAGTGTGTACAGACCATTGGATGAGCCGTCGATCTTCTGGAGGGAGACAACCACATGCCTTGCTGGATGAGCATCGATTTCATTTTTTTCTTTGTGGGAGCGTCATTTTACTATCAACACTTGGGTCAGTTGCTAGAGGGAGCGTTGATTTAGTAGTGTACTTGTCGAATTCACTTTTTTAAGAAATAGCGCGATCTAAACCTCAGAAAGGGAGCGCCAACAGTTTCCATGTATTTCCCTTGTGTGTGTAAGTCTTCTCTCTCTTGATCTCGCATGGCATAGTCTATAATAAGGGAATCTTGAGGATTTCTATACCAAAATTACATTGGGGAAAATATGCCATTAGTCGGAGCAATGAGAGAAAAGTTTGGAGGGGAGTGAAAAAATATTGACCGCGAAATCCATCGTGTTTGCATCCTTTCTCAGACCTGTCGCAGACAATGCCTCTGTAAGTTGGAGAAATATTCAATAGATAGTGCACGCACTAGATATTCAAGAAATTTTATATGAATCTCGTTGTTGTGGAGTCCTATGGCACTTCTTGGCATTAGAAACAACGTGTCACCTCCATAACCTCGTCAAGGTAAGATCAACACTACCCTTTTTTTCTTTTTCTCAGAGGGGCGACGGGGTCGCGTACTATTTTTGGTAGAGGGGGGCGATCTAATTTTTTATTAGAAGGCAAGACGTCGTGGTTTACTCCTGAGTAAATCCGCGAAGACTAACGAGACCCTGTGTTGTCAAAAGGCAGGTCGATCTATTGAAATGGAGAAAACTCAGAGTGTTGAGTTTGAAATCAAAAAGTTCAACGACAAAAACAATTTTGAGATCTAGAAGGTGAAGATGCACTATCTTCTCGTGCAACAAGGCGTGGTGAAGGTGCTTTTGGGAAAATCAAAGAAACCCGTGACCATTTCAGATGAAGAGTGGGAAGAGATTGATGTGAGAGCACTGAGTGCCATACGTTTGTGTTTGGCCGATGATGTTCTGTTCAACATTGTCATGGAGAAGACAACAACAGGTTTGTGGATGAAGTTGGAAAGATTGTATATGAAGAAATCCTTGAAGAACAGGATCTTCCTGAAAATACAATTGTACAGTTTGCGCATGAAGGAGGGTACAAAAATAGCTGATCATTTAAATACTTTTAATACTCTTTTAGTCCAGTTGACTAGCATGGGTGTGAAATTCGAATCGGAAGACAACGCGATTACATTATTGTGTTCTTTGCCCGAGTCATGGGATCATTTTGTTACCTCCATTAGTTTAAGTTCAACAGAAAGTATTGAGTTTGATGTTATTGTTGGAGCTTTACTGTCTGAGGAAACAAGGAAGAAATCCAATTTAGAAATCTCTACATCTGAGGCGATGGTGGTTAGAGGAATACCTAAGGAAAGAGGACATACTAAGAGGGATTTCTCTTGATCAAAGTCGAAGGGAAAGAAGAGCAAGATTAAGTGTTGGTTTTGTGGAAAATCTGGACACCTGAAGAAGGATTGTTGGAAGCGTCAACAAGCCTCCAAAGAAGACCCTCCAAAAAAGACAAAGGAAGCAAATGCAACTGAAACAGGTTTGACAACAAGTTCAGGTATGGTTGATGAAGTTTTAACAATTGGTATTGTTTCACATTATGATCAAAAATGGTTATTAGATTCTGGTGCCTCAAATCACATGTGTGTTCATAGACACTAGTTTATTACATACCAGTCTATAGATGATGGAATTGTGTACATGGGAAATGATATATCATGTAAAGTTGTGGTAATTGGTAGCATTCAAATTAAGATGTTTGATGGATCTGTTAAGATACTAATTGATGTGAGACATGTACCTGAGATTAGGAAGAACCTAATATCTTTGGGAGTCTTAGATACTAGAGGATATAAAAGTATTGTTCAAGGTGGAGTTATGAAAGTCTACAAAGGAATCCTACTGGTTATGAAAGCGAAGAAGGTTGGAAACCTACTTTTGTTAGAAGGAAGAACCAAGTTAGATCATGCGACAATTGTATCCGAGAATGAAAGTGATTCTATTCGACTGTGGCATCAACGGTTGGGCCATATGAGCGAAAGAGGATTGAAAGTATTATTTGATCGCAAGTTACTTCCTAGTCTAAAGTCTTTAAAGTTATATTTCTGCAAGCACTGTATTTTTTGAAACTATAATAGGTAGAGATTTAAAACTAGAAGACACACCAGTGAAGGAATCCTCGATTATATCCATTCTGACGTTTGGGGACCATCCCCTACTATTTCATATGGAGGATCATCATACTTTGTTACCTTTATAGATTATTTCTCTAGGAAGGTGTGGATCTATATGTTGAAGAGAAAGGTTAATGTATTTACAGTTTTCAAGTAGTTTAGAGCTTTAGTGGAAAAGAGCACTTGTAGGTCCATTAAATGTTTAAGAATTGATAATGGTGGTGAATTTACGTCAATGGAATTTGAGAACTATTGCAAGGAGTTTGGGATTGATAGGAATAAAACCACTCTCTATACTCTTCAGCAAAATGGAGTTGTCGAACGCATGAACATGACTCTTCTAGAGAGAACAAGGAGTATGCTAAGTAATGCCAACTTCCAGCAGGAACTGTGGGAAGAAGCAGTAACTACAACTTGTTATCTTGTGAATCAATCACCATCAACAACAATAGAGTGCAAGATTCCTGAAGAGGTATGGAAAGTTCATCCTTGTAATTATTCTAATCTTAAAGTTTTTGGTTGCGAAGCCTATGCTCTAATTCCAAAACACCAGTGTTCTAAATTAGATCCAAAATAAAAAAGGATTATCTTTGTTGGATATGGTGATGGTATTAAGGGGTACAGGTTGTGGGATCCTGCTACCCACAAGATCACCATTAACATAGATGTAATATTTGATTAATCATCACTCATAAAATCAAATGTAGATGGTCAAATGAAATAGGTAGAAGTACCGAAATATCAACAGATTCAGTTTGAAACTCGTTCAACTACAGATGAAAGTGAACATGAACAAGTTTCTGAAGAGGTTCTTGCAGAGGAAAATATGGATGATGATGACAATCAACAGATTGTGGATGAGCCACAAACTTCCCTAAGGAGGTCTACACGGGTTAGAGTTCCTCCAAGAAGGTATGATGATTTTGTTTCATCAGTTTCTTTAAGTACTAATGATGATGAACCTTTGTGATATCAGGAAGCAGTGGAGGGTTCTAACAGTGAAAAATGGAAAGAAGCAATGAAGGATGAAATTAATGCTTTAGCAAAGAATGCTACATGGGACCTGGTAGAAATTCCAAGAGACGGGAAAACTGTAGGTTGCAAGTGGGTATACAAGTTGAAGAAGGGTGTTGATGATAAGGTAAAAAGGTACAAAGCAAGGCTGGTTGCAAAAGGATATTCTCAAAAAGAAGGTATTGAAATTCATGAGATTTTTTCACCATTTGTTAAAATCGTTTCAATTCGAAGTATGTTAGCATGGTTGCATTACTTGATTTGGAGTTGGAGCAGCTAGATGTTAAGACTGCTTTCTTACATGGATATTTGGATGAGGAGATTTACATGGAACAACCTGAAGAGTTCGTTCATAATCGCAACAAGAAATTTGTTTGCAGGCTCAAGAAATCATTGTATGTCTGAGGCAATCGCCCAAACAATGGTACAAGAAATTTGATTCTTTCATGATGATCTAGCATTATACAAGGAGTGAGTATGATAATTGTGTTTACTTTAAGAAACTGAATAATAGCATATTCATTATCTTAGTATTGTATGTTGACGATATGCTTTTAGAAAGAAAAAGCATAACTGAGATCGACAAGTTAGAGGCTCAAATGGCTAGGACGTTTGATATGAAATATCTAGGAGCAACAAAGCAGATTTTGGGCATGGAGATATTCAGAAACAGGAGGAATGGTAAGCTTTAGTTGTCACAACAGAAGTATGTCGAGAAAATACTTTTGAGGTTTGGTATGAATAGTGTGAAACCAATTTCTGTACCTTTCGCTTCCCATTTTAAGCTTTCTTCAAGTTTATGTCCTAGTAGAAAAGAAGAAAAGGAATATATGTCTCGAATACCATATGCTAATGCAGTAGGAAGTTTAATGTATGCGATGGTTAGTACAAGACCAGACATTTCACATGCAGTTGGGGTTGTCAGCAGATATATGGAAAATCCAGGTAAAGAGCATTGGGCATCAGTGAAATGGGTGCTTCGGTACTGAGGGGCACAAGTGATTATTGTATCACCTATAACGGTGGTTGTGAGTTAATCTGCAGATACGTTGATTCTGATTTTGCAGGTGATTTGGACAAGATGAGGTCAACTTCAGGATATGTCTTTACTCCTACAGGTGGAGCTATTAGTTGGATGTCAAAGCTACAGAGCATTGTTGCCTTATCCACTACAAAAGATGAATACATAGCTTCTTCACATGCTTGCAAAGAGGCAGTTTGGTTAAAAGGTTTGTTTGGTGAGTTTGGAAGGATGCAGGACAAAGTAATGCTACTTTGTGATAGTCAAAGTGCTATTCACTTAGCCAATAATCCAACCTACCACAATAAAACTAAACATATTCCTATTAAGTACCATTTTGTAAGACAGGTCATCGATGAAGGTGGAGTTTCTCTTGAAAAAGTTCATACAAAAGTGAACTGTGCAGACATGTTCACAAAACCAACACTTTTAGAGAAGCTACGATGGTGCTTGGCTTCTCTTGGCTTGCAGAAAAAGTGTTAGAATAAAATAATGAGCAAGGTATCAGATAAATTTGTTGTCAAGGTGGAGATTATTGAAACAGTTGACAACAGAACCCCAGATTCGAGGATCCGTTGTCTACCTCAGCTCCGCTTTGTTCGATTCAGTTGTGCATGCGTCGATTCCATTGGAGCATGCATAGGAGAGACCTGGGAGAATGTGAGAAGAGGGAAGGAATTATAAAATTGTAAGATCTCTATTATTGAAAAATAAGATAGCATTGATACCTTCTTGGTGGACGTAGCCCGAGGTTGGGCGAACCACGTAAATGACTGTGTTTTAATTTTTCCATTTTTATGTGTGTGTTTGCTGCGAATTGGTAAAGACTGTGGCTGTCAAATTTAACACTTCCTTGTTCCATCCCCTCCTTGCGTCATATCTCACTCCTTCTTCCTTGAAATGGATGCACATAATATGCCCTTATCAAATCTTATGGGGAGATCTGTATTGTGATCCACCTATCCCAATCCTTCTTTTGAACCCTCCAAATTTCGCCGACCCGGAACTGCTTCTTCCTGCCAAGATAAATGTCATGCAACTGCGATCTACTTGTTGGAATATGAGGTGATTAGTGACTGTCATTTTGAAAATGAAAGTTGATAGTAGACTCCATCATCCATGATATATCAATTCCTTACGACTAGGTTTTCATGCTTGTTGAGCCTATATCTGCTTTTGTCCATGGCCACGATTACATAGCCAATCCCTCAGGATTATCCAGTGTTAGAACCAAATCTTGACCTCTTCAAAACCAACAATGAATCTACAAACAACGTCCACTCTCTCACTCTCTAACCTACTTCCAATTTTGAAGAAATTATGAACAACTTCTTCCAGGGCCGCCCAAGCTAACCCTCAAAGGGATGGAGCACTGGGTGAAGTGGTGAGCCGAGATCAAATCCTAACCATTTAGCATGCAATATTTGCACTATAAAACCTTGGATTTTGATGTCTATTTTCTTCTATTCTTAGTCATGGCATATTTGAGCATCGAGAAAATAATCCCCAATGCACTCCTCTATATAATCAAAGCTTCTCTCATGAAAGATATTTATTATGAGAAAGCACAATAGCGCATATTTCCTTTGCCAATACTTTCCTTCGACCTCCACTCACTTTCACTCTATATCTGCCTACAATTCCTCCACCAAGGACACACCAACATATCCATCAGATCTATACTCACCATTAGTAGATCTGATCATTCAAGTAATTGATTTTCAAATCCATGAACAAATTCAAGATTTACACCCAAGCCACATGCCACTCTCGCTAGAGAGTCTAGGCCAACCTTTCTCTGGAATCAACCTTTAATTGACCACTATGAATCAGGAGTTGTTGGAATACTCTGCCTCTTATTTGGTGTTTGAATTATATTCAAATGAGGATATGTAAAAAAGATTGACTCTTCCCAAAATTTAATATGTTGCTCGATTGCTACCATCAAATCTAGAAAAGAGATTTCTCAGTTACCAATTGTTACCTGCCAGGTGCCTTGCCTCCAGATTTCCTATCACCAAATTCTTTATAACTGTTGGTTGTTGATTTTATGCCTGGAAATTCGAGTTTATATTTGAATGCTAAAATCATCCTTCTAGGTGATCAATTCCCTCGAGCTCATGTGGCTGCCTTTTATGCTTATCGAGCCTAAAAAATATGAATATGAGGATATTTTCTTCATAAGATTTGGATCTTATAGATATAATCTTTGAACAATTTGTGTGAATGTTCAAACCTATGTCTGGGCATTTCATTTTGAGAAACAACTTTTACAATAAAACCTCTTTCACATGTCATTTATTCTTGAACATTTGTCGTTACTGAATGTTACCTCAACATGAAAATGATTGTGATAAGCTTGAGAAATCCTCCTAAACAAGGAAAACTGCCATGACCACAATAAGATGTCTTGAAATTGTTGCGCTCCAACAGCTCCAGAACGTATAACAACACATGACAATTTTCCATTGGCAAATAAGCCTTTGGAACATCTAGAGGGAAATAACCTCTTTGAAGTTTCCCCTTCCAAATTACTACCTTCTGCGTTAGCACACCATTTTAAACACAAAGCTCGATAAGGTTCTGCACTGGCGCACTTTTGTGAGACTTGCGTTAACATTTGGACATAGTATTGATACAAAGTAACCTTACTAAGGTCCTCTTCAATCACCCTATGCACATACTCAATAATCGACACTTATGCATACCAGAAGACAAAGAAATTATAGAATTTTTCCCTTTAATGTTTTGATACATGAGTATTTCCACCTTTTAGCACTGCGCCTTCCTATATCAAGTAATTTATTCTGCATTCTTGAACTCATGGGCATTTGTGGTTATGCTTACTCTTGGGCTCCCTCCATGTGGCGCTTGAGTAGTTGCTTTTATT
This sequence comes from Picea engelmannii, assembly GCA_009831015.1. Classification (NCBI taxonomy): domain Eukaryota; kingdom Viridiplantae; phylum Streptophyta; class Pinopsida; order Pinales; family Pinaceae; genus Picea; species Picea engelmannii. Next base: position 59,975 of record ML789448.1, read on the forward strand.
CAACATATTGGACACTTGAGTGATAATTGGAAATCTAGCTTTGTTAACATCTATTGCTTTCTCTGCTCTTTCAAAATATTTTGCACCATCCATGGAATGTTGGTTCATCCTTTGTATTGATCTCTCAGACATCCTAATGAAAACAATATCACATGTCGAGAAAGTCATCAAAGGAAAATTCAAATGACTTGAACCACTGTGCCATTGACTACTTGAGACCATACGCTTCTTTCTTTTTTCCAGAAAGGTACAGGCAGTGATTCACGAGCTCTTCCATTGCGCATTTTTTCTCCTTTATATTGGATAGGACAACATGATAATTCAGATTCATTTTCAGGATCATCCTAAGCATAGCTAATGGATAGAACAATTTCCCATACTGCAATAATATATATTAGCATTTTTCATTGCATAACCATATCTCTATTTACATAGAACACCATATGTTGTACTTGACGAAAAAGGAATTGTTGCACCAATTAAAAATGACACAACCATTGACACCTGATATATATGCGTGAGCTCTGTTGATAGTTTGCTCAAGCCTAGGTGGAAATATTACCACTTTCCACACGAATGCCATGTTGGTATTTCCTTCACTAGCTGACAAACTTCCCATTTACATCTCGACACCTACGCAAGACAACTTTTGACATCTGACTGCCTGTTGTATTGCTTAATACTTGGTGTTTTATTTTTACATGGGAACTTGGAAACTTTGCAAAGTTGTGGTGCTTCATATGGAATTCCATTTGGTTCTCAATGTTGTCGACTTTATGGGACTTATCCCACATGGTTGACGATAAACAAAACTTTAATATTCATATACGCCAATAGTTTGATAGTTTTATCGATGTGTTATGGAAATTATGCCCTCATGAGCTCGACGCTTGACATTTGTGCGTTGGGATTATGTGTTGTTGCTTGACTTGTGTAATATGTGGCAGGTTGCATGCAGCTAGAGCTTGGCCTTCGAACCCAAATTTTGATAAAAATACAAAAACCCTGCATAAGGCCGAGAGCCAATCTTTGGTCTAAAAAGACCCAAAATTGATTAATAAAAGAAACCTAAAGCCGAAATTGGCTTAATGAAACTAGTCATTTTTTATTTGTTAGAGAAACTACATTTCAACCAATAATCCGTAAGCAATTTGATTATCATTGATTAAACATCAGTCGTTAATCAACGTTCTTGAAATAAAAAAATTCATTAACGCTTTTTAGGTGATAACAGGGACAGTTACTCGTGGAAGTGACACATGACTTATTGATAGCGGTGCTTCTAAACACATGGCAAGTTACACATATTCTTTTTCATAATTAGTTCATAAGGATTCACCTCACAAGGTGAAGCTCGGTGATGACTATCAATGTCCCATTAAAGGAGCAGGACAAACATATTGTAGATTGGATTTTGAAAAACCTATGAAGATGAAGAATGTTTTGTATGTACCTGGTTTGAAGAAGAATATCCTTTCTATCTTAGCTTTTGATGAGAAAGGATTCCAAGTTGCTTTTATTGATGGTGAAGTTCTCATGTGGCCAAGAGGAAAGTCTATTGATGATGTTGTGGTGATTGGTGTTCAAAAAGGAGTTTTATAAGGGAAACTCAAATTCAACATTAGTACACAACACAATTACTCCAAGTGAGCTATGGCATAGAAGATTTGCTCACATAGATTACAAAGCATTACCAATCGTGAGCAAGATGGTGACAGGCTTGCCAGAGATCCAAGTGAATCATGAAAGCATATGCAAGGGATGCGCACAAGGCAAGAATGTGAAGAACCCATTTCCAAGAAGCGACGACAAATCCAAAGGATCCTTGGACATCGTGCACTCAAACATGTGTGGACCAATGTCAACCACTTCACTTAGCGGGTATGTATATTATCTTTCATTTATTGATGATTTCTCACGTAAAACTTGAATTTACTTTTTGAAAGCTAAAAGCGAAGTGTTCAACAAGTTCAAAGAATTCAAAGTACATGTTGAAAACCTTTTTGAAAAGAAGATAAAGATCTTAAGGTTAGATAATGGAGGAGAATTCACTTCTGATGAACTTAAGGCATTCTACAAAGAAGTTGGGATTAAGAGGGAGTTATCTTCTCCCTACAATCCTTAGAAAAATGGTGTGGCAGAAAGAAAGAACCAAACAATCATGGAAGCAGTAAAGGCCATGATTCATGACCAAGATTTATCGATACATATGTTAGCAGAAGCAACCATCTCCGCAGAATATGTGCATAACAGAAGTCCCCACCGTGTACTTGGAAACAAGACACCAGAAGAAAAGTTTACAGGTGAAAAGCTAGAGGTCATCCACTAGAGGATATTTGGATATCCAGTGTATGTGCATGTCCCCAAGGAAAAGAGATCGAAGTTGGACCCTTCAAAAAAGAAGGGTATATTTGTTGGATATAGTGAAACATTGAAGGCATACAAAGTCTACATCCCTGATCATCGACATATTGAGACTAGCAGAGATGTCACCTTTGATGAGGATGCAAATTTCAGTAGATCGAGACATAATCATTTATATGAGGTCCATGATGAGAAACCTGAAGTTACCAGAGTTATAGATACAGATGCAGGTGATGATGTTATACTAGACGATCATGATATGGAGGAGCCACAAAGACCTGTAGATTCATCTCGAGAGATGAATAAAAGGAAGAGAAGATGGGCTTGGGTTCGAGAAATTATTCATGATGCAGAGAAGTATGGTTCTCTACATGGATATTTTAGAGAAAGCAAGAGACCGCAACCATGCTCTAGTTACGTGGCATTGCTAAGTGACATTGTTGATGCTGAGCCTACTTGTTATGAAGAGGCTACAAAGAAGAACAAATAGAAGGATGCCATGATTGAAGAGTACCATTCCATTTTACAGAATGATGTTTGGGATGTGGTTCCGAGACCGAAAGAGAAGATAGTGGTAAGTTCCAAGTGGATTTACAAGACGAAGCATTTAGCAGAGGGCAGTGTCGAGAAGTACAAGGCAAGGTTCGTGGCACGTGGTTTCTCCCAGAAAGAAGGAATAGATTATGAGGAGACTTTTACTCATGTGGTGAGATACACTTCAATTAGAGCTATACTTGCAATAATTGCAGTAATGAAGTGGAAGGTACACCAGATGGACGTGAAGTATATGTGGAGCGACCAAAAGGTTTCGAGACACATGATAGTCATACACGTGTGTGCAAATTGAAGAAAGCCTTGTATGGATTAAAGTAATCACCTAAGGCATGGTACAGTAGAATTGACAGTTTCCTAATGAGCTTGGGCTTTACCAAGAGTAAAGCAAATTCCAACCTTTACTACAAGGTTGTATATGGTGGACCAATGATATTACTGTTATATGTGGATGACCTGTTTCTAACATGAGATGAGAAGCTCATCACTTAACATAAGAGGAAGCTTGCTACAGAATTCAAGATGAAAGACTTGGGTATGATGCATTATTTCTTAGGTCTAGGGGTAGGGCAGAGACCGAGTGAGATTTTCCTTAACCAAGGAAAATACACTGTAGAGATTCTGAAGAGATTTAGAATGATGGATTGTAAAGCCATGCCTACATCGATGCTGACGAATATGAAGTTATTGAGTGAAACATCTTCAGAGATAGTGGATGCCACCATGTATAGACATATGATTGGTTCATTGATGTACTTAATGAACATAAGGCCATATATATGTTTTGCGGTGAACACATTGAGTCAGTATATGGTCGAACCTAGAGGTGTTCACTTGATTGCAACAAAACATGTGATGAGGTACCTGAAAGGTACAATTGACTATGGACTCAGATACGTTTCAGATCGTGAGATAAGCCTGCAAGGATTTACTTATTCATATTGGGCTGGTAGTTTCGCAGACTAGAAGAGTACATTTGGATGTTGCTTCAGCTTGGGATCAGCTATGATCTTATGGTTTAGCAAGAAGTAGACTAGTGTGGCACTTAGTACGGCTAAGGCCGAGTATATAACAACATGTTCAGCTAGCAACAAAGTAGTGTGGATTCAGAAGTTGCTTGCAGGATTGTTTTATTTTGAGTTATGGACGACTTGTATCTGGTGTGACAACCAGAGTTGTGTGAAGTTGTCTGAGAACCCAATGTTTCATGACCAGTCCAAGCATATCGAGATCAGGTGCCATTATATAAGAGATATCGTATAGAACGCAGCAGTGAAGCTCCAGTATGTCACTACATATGAGCAGATAACTGACGTGTTAACCAAGCCTTTGTCAAGAGTGAAGTTTGTGTACTTCAGGGATAATCTTGGTGTGGTCCAGAAGGAATTCCCTAGTAAGAGGGAGTGATGAGTTACAGATGTGAATCCAGGGCAGCAGAGTGTGGCAGTAACAATGGGTAGTCAGTGATTCACGGGCACATTACTGACTGTGGCACCAGTCATCATGACCTCGTACAAGGTCAGTAGATGTCGAGCCTTCAGGGCTGGCAAGTTTCCCAACTTTTCAAGTTGGAGGGCCAACCTGTGTAGTTGGAGATGTTTCCTAGCCTTGGTTTATATGGGTAGTGTGTGCTCACTACATCGCCTAATCCTTGTGATTAGATGCTTGGTCACTGTGGACTGGTTTCCTGGTTTGCCAACCAGAGGTTACTAGTTCTGTATGAACTAGATGTCGGATTCTATGTGAGTTGGTGAATTACTAGTTATGTATGAACTAGATGTCATATTTTGTGTGAGCTGGCGAGTTACTTGTTCTGTATGAACTAGATGCCAGATTCTGTGTGAGCTGGCAAGTTTCCTAATTCTATATGAACTAGTTGAACCCCCATGATGACATAAAACCCAGAAGAATGATGAGACCCTGGATGCGTGACATGGTTACAAAACTTCTTCAATATAAATTCGTGGAAAGTCAACAAGTCAATGGTCAAGTGTACAAAAGTGCAGAAGCAGTTGTGACGATCATGCCAAATGAATATCTTCCTCTCGCTAAGCGGGAGTGTTGAATATTGAGTAGCTTCAGAAGATATTCTTATTATATACGTATTGTATTATACCAAGTCAAAACCCTAAAAGAATAATGTTATGTTGTATTTGTAAAGTCGACTCTATTGTGCCTTTGTAAAAGTAAAATGTAAATTAGAAAGTGTCATTTGTACAAATCGACCCTAACCTAATTTCAGGGTGGCTCAACTTGTATTTATAAGAGGCTAGGCACCTCGTTTGGAGAACACACAACACAAGCTCTCTCTCTCAAGGAAAAGTGCGCAAGTCTGAGAAAGAGACACAACTATAGAGTAAGGTTGTTTTTGTGGAGGGTTTTGGTTATCTGTTGGAGGTCTATCTTGGTCTAGTAGTGTGCTACACTATTTTGGTTAGGTGTTCTGGTTTATCTTTTGCTTTACGATATCTCTCTTAAAGAGAGACATTGCACTTGTTGACGAATCTATATTGAAGAAGCTTTATTGGGTTTTATCCCCTAAGAGGGTTTCTCAGGATAAATCTTGTGTATATTGTGGATGTCTTTCATTCAGTGATATTTATGTATGCAGTTATTGTTCTAATTGTTAAAAGTCAAAAAATATTGAATACACTTAATTGCTTAAGAGAAATTTTAACATGTTCAAGTATCAAGGTTTAATTGAACAATTTGTAACTAGTTATGTTGTTTAACTTCCCTCATTTTAGAATTAATGGAACAACAAGAAACATTTATATTGATTATATTGATTATGCTTTGCCATGGAGTATTAAATATGCACGAAACAAAGTATGTAGTGCAACCAACAAAATAAATTTTGAGAGACAACATGCAGTATGGCTTGGAAATAATGTGTATTGTTTGTGAAACACTCATTGCTACGATGCATTTTTTATTTATTTATGCAATCATGTATATATATATATATATATATATTACACATTGTTTCTATGTTTGTAGATGGAATGTAAAGATTAGGACGACATAAAAAAACGAGTCCATCAATAAAACACCAAGTTAAATAATCAAAGTACAATATCGCCTACAAGTGACGAAGAAATGAGGCATGGAACAATAGTTCAAGTGATGAATGACAATCAATATAATTGATTGTTACTTCAAGTTATATGCTTTGGAATATTTATCTGCGAAAGTCGAGGATTTTGTTTAATGTACTCAACATATTGTCCCAATTGCATAAGGACATGTTACCAATAAGTGTAACAATTACATATTGGTTGTATCTTGATTATTGTGGACCATTCTGTTGTCCCATTTGGATGACCACGAGTCTCTTATTCATATATAATAAAAAGGGTTTCTTATTTTATTGCATTGTCGATTAATAAATATGTGAATGATTTATAATGTTACAAATAACATAGGTGTACATGAGCGGTAGGTGCGGGAGGATTATTCGTGATCCCAAAGGAAATACATTGATTCATTATGATTGGGGACTTGACAAGGTCTCGAATAATATCGTTGAGGCTTATGTTGTTTGAATAGGTCTCAGATTAGCTAGGGATTTGGGGATTTCTATGATCTCCATTTTAGGGAATTCAATGATGGTGATCAGATCCATAATAAAAAGGAAAAAACCAGACAACAACGCCATCAAGGGTATCATATCTCTCTTAATAACACTCCTAGAGGAATTCAAGGGACACTCTTACATCATATCAAGTGATAACATAATTCTCAAGCCAATAGATGGGTGAAAGAAGGGACTCTTTTTGGAAGAAGGACTAGCAAACATAAATGGAGCTAGAAGTGTCATACCACCTCCTTAATTTGTATGGACATGGTTTGTGAGTTTTTGGATAAGTGGGGGGCTTTGGAACCCCAAAGAGGAAGTATAATTTGCCACCAAATTGAGAAGTTAACACTAGAAATGGCGACATTTATTCAAGTTTGTGCGATATTAATCGCATTCACATGGACCTCTAGCTGGATACGTGCGAAACAAAGTCGAGAGGTATAATGGATCAAATTTAGGCCTGTTCCACTAAAGATGGTAGGATATGGTTCCTTTCCCAGAGAATTCATTTGGATGGTTATGCGACCTCCTTTAGGTGACGCCTAGTGGGCATCTCTAGTCATTTTTTGGTCCATGTTCGGTTCTCTCTGTCCACAACCATGTTTTCTCTTTACACTCTCCTCTATAACAAAAAATAACTTCCTTGCCTCTCCTCATTTTAATTTACCTTCCATTGATTTAGTCTCTATTGGAAACATGACTCTTGTAGTATACAAGTATGTATAGTCTATTTATTTCCCATTGGTTTTGAATGATAAAACTGGTATGATTTGCACCTGAGAGTTGAATTCCTGTAGACTTTGCAATACCCAGAGTCAGAGCCTTTTAGGTGGGTGTCTATTGATTGGGGTTAATTTTGAGTTTGTGATCATGTCTCCTTCAAACTCCTTGTTTCATATTTTATTTTTTAGTATCTTAAATACCTTTGTCTTTTTTGTTTCTATCAATCTTGAGGTCTCTACTAAAATAGGAATTGGGAATTGCATAGATTGTTGGCCCGTCAACATTAAGTTCTTATCCCTCAATTCTGCTAGCAATTTGGGAACCATTGGTATAGTAGGTGGCTCAAGTGTTGGGGATACTTTTCATTGGAGGTGGTATCTTTGGGTTGTCAATTCGGTGATCATGGACCCCTTGTGGAGTGACATTAAATGAATACTGAGAAGACACGAGGAAATAGTGGATTTAAACAACTTTGGGATACAACAGGTCTCTGGAAGATTGGGAGATTTAGATCAACTCGTTGTCTCTCTTGTCCAATGCATTGAAATCTTAGAGGCAGAATGTCGCCATCTAAGATCCTTGGTCTTGCCCCAAAAGTTTCAATCTACCTCAATCAATCAAATGTCAACAATTTCTCAACAAGGAACTTCAGGAGAGGAGCAAAGGGTTCAAGAAGTAGTACCAATGGACATCAAAGAAAACAACTCTATTCTGAAGGAAATGTTGGAAGTTCTATATGATGAGTCTGCACATCGATAACATTCTTCACAGTAATATTTTTGTTGGGACAATTTTAGAGGACTTTTGCAGCTACACTGCATGGAATTATTTTGGAAAATTGTATGTTATATTGAGCTTGACAACTATAGATATATGCTTAGAAAGTGAGCCAAATTTTGAATTTTTGTAAGCTTTTTCTTGTTGATTCACCACAATGCAACTCTTATTTAATATAAATTTTCAGTCATGGTTAAAAAAACAAATAACAGAGGTGTAATCCGTTGGATAACGCATTAATGCAATCATTATATCGAAATGCAATAGAAAAATTATAAAAAAACAATATTATTATAAAAAATATTTGATTTTGAGATGATTAATTGAAAATTTGTAAAAAATACAACTAATTAAAATATATACATATCGATGCACTGTATTCTTATGAACTCACTAAACGATGTGTGTCATAATATGAAAATCAATACGTGTTAAGGGTTTATATGCACATGTGCATATTAATTGTATTTAAGCACCGATACCAATTATTGAGAAAAAACATCGTTCCTTAAACGATATAACATGCAATTATATTTATCGCTTCAACATTTTATGGTGCACATGTTTATAATACACACTGATGCTTTAAATATAATATACACACTAGTGCTTTTAATATAATATATGCACTGGTGCATTTAATATAATGTATGCATCGATGCATTTAATATAATATATGCATCAGTGCTTAGTAACAAAGAATAACACCAACATCTCATCCCGAATAGTCAAAATTTCACTACCCTTCGGTGCACAGAGTAATACACGCACCGAGACACACGAATTATACAACCATCGGGCCGTCCATAACATGTAAAAGCACTGGTGCTCTAACTGACTTATAAAGCATCGGTGTTGCATACACAAACAATGCAAAACCAATGCGTAACAATTATAAGAGCATCGATGCTGCATACAACAAAAAAGTGAGTATGGTGTGTGTTATCCCCCGCTTTAGGGATAACTAAGGAGATTATGTCTCGAGGCCCACAATTACTAGACATGGAGTACCGAGAGCCAGATCAACTTAAGCATGGCCCTGGAGGGCCCATCTTTTCTTTTCTTCAGCACCTCCACCTTGTCAGTAGTAGCAACATCCATCACCTCGGCTTGGTCCTGTAGCATGAAATATCCTTGATCCGGGTGATCAAGATATTTGCTACTGTTCTACTGCTCTGGAGTGCAGATCTGATACACTGGGGGTTTCTGGATGCATTTTAGCTGTGTGATTGAGATGTTCTTCGGTTATTGTGTTTACATGTTGGTTATTGTGGTTGCATGTCGGTTATTACATATGCATGTTGCATAATGAAGGTTTAACAATCATATAAAGACGCATGCAAGAGTATAGAATGTCAACTGCTCAATATCATGAATAATAATCGTTCATGCATGGAAATACAAATAGCCTACTGAAAATATAGAG